>JABUQX010004958.1:0-55000 GCA_015478945.1 Trachelipus rathkii
TATAATCTCTTACATAAATCTTATATGTAAATTATATATATAAACTTTATATATAAACTTTCATATATCCCTATATATAATCTCCTATAACTTTATAATAAATCCTTATATAACCACTTTATAAATAACCTTTTAAATATAAACCATATAATATAAACAACAGAGTTAAAATCTAACATAAACTTTACATGAATAAATAAACTTGTATAAAGTATAAAACTTTACATTAAAACTTTACATAAACTTATTATAAACTTTATATATCATCTCTCAATTATTTGTTATATAAACTTTTTATATAAACTTTACATAAACTACATATATAACTTTACCAAACACTAACATAAAAACGTCATAGAAACTTTTCAACAGTTATATAAACTTTATATACATAACATTTACATAAACTTTATATAAACTTTAATAAACTTTATATAAACTTTACTTTATATAAACTTTATATAAACTTTATTAAACTTTATATAAACTTTATATAAACTTTATTAAACTTTATATAAACTTTATATAAACTTTATAAACTTTACATAAACTTTATATAAACTTTATATAAACTTTACATAAACTTTACATAAACTTTACATAAACTTTAAATAAACTTTATATAAACTTTACATAAACTTTATTTAAACTTTATATAAAACTTTATAAAACTTTATATAAACTTTACATAAACTTTATATAAACTTTATATAAACTTTACATAAACTTTTACATAAACTTTATATAAACTTTATATAAACTTTATACAAACTTTACATCAACTTATATAAACTTTATTTAAACTTTATTTAACTTTATATAAACTTTATATAAACTTTATTTAAACTTTATTTAAACTTTATATAAACTTTATATAAACTTTATATAAACTTTACATAAACTTTATATAAACTTTATATAAACTTTATATAAACTTTATATAAACTTTATATAAACTTTACATAAACTCTACATAAACTTGACAAACACAAAATTAATAAACTTACAAAACTTTATGAATAAACTTTACATAAACTTTCAAAAACTTACATAAACTTTACTTAACTTTATATAAACTTTATATAAACTTTGTATAAACTTTATATAAACTTTATATAAACTTTATATAAACTTTATATAAACTTTATGTAAACTTTATTAAACTTTATATAAACTTTATATAAACTTTATAAACTTTACATAAACTTTATATAAACTTTATATAAACTTTTTATAATAAACTTTACATAAACTTTATATAAACTTTATATAAACTTTACATAAACTTTACATAAACTTTACATAAACTTTACATAAACTATTTTCACAAAAAGTTTAAATAACTTATAAAAATATCTTTTTATTAACACTTCTATTTAAACTTTATATAAACTTTATACTAAACTTTATATAAATCTCTTATATAAAAACTTTTATGTAAAATAAATATAAAACTATACCAAACATTACAGGAACTTGTAATCCTTTCCAGTCTTAATTAAACTTTAATAAACTTAATCAATTAAAACTTATTAATTATATTCCACTTTATTATATAACTATTATATACCTAAGCTTTAATACAATATTATTTAAGAGCAATTTATTTATATAACTTTATATAAAACATTTAGTGTACAACTTATTATTTTATAACCAACTCCTTACATATAACTTATATACACCTTTACTATAACTTTAAATACTTTATATACAACTTTATATATCCCCTATTCCTATATAGCTATACAACTTTATATAGAACTTTACAAAATCCAAACTTTACATATTGTTTAACTCTTACATAACTTTACCATAAACTTTACATAAACTTTATGTAAACTTTATATAAACTTTACATAAACTTTACATAAACTTTATATAAACTTTATATAAACTTTATTTAAACTTTATATAAACTTTCTGTAAAGTTTATATAAACCTTATATAAACTCTTATATAAACTTTATTAAACTTCCCTTATATAAACTTTACATAACTTATGTATATATTTTAACGCAGGCTTTAAATAAACTTTATATAAACTTTACATAAAGTTTACATAAACTTTAAATAAACTTTATATAAACTTTACATAAACTTTATATAAACTTTATATAAACTTTATATAAACTTTATATAAACTTTACATAAACTTTACATAAACTTTACATAAACTTTAAAAAAACTTTATATAACCTTTATATAAACTTCATATAAACTTTATATAAACTTTATATAAAATTTAATCACAAGTTCTTTATATACTAACTTTATAAATTTATATAAACTTATATAAACTTTATATACACTTTATATAAACTTTAAATAAACTTTATATAAACTTTACATAAACTTTATATAAACTTTGTATAAACTTTACATAAACTTTATATAAACTTTACATAAACTTTACATAAACTTTACATAAACTTTACATAAATTTTATGTAAACTTTATATAAACTTTACATAAACTTAACTAAATAAACTTTATGTAAACTTTTATATAAACTTTATATACTAACTTTTATACAACTTTATTAAACCCTTCATATAAGACTTTAACTAAAAACTCTTATATCAAACTGTTTAATATAAAATTTACATAACCTAGAGAGTAATACTTATACTACAACATAACGGTTAAATAAGGAAAACTTTATAGCTATTGAACTTTACACATAAACTTTTACATAACTTTAACCTAAACTTCTATATAAACTTACACCATAAAATCTTATATAAACTTTATATAAACCTTATATAACTTTATTAAACCTTAAAATAACCTTAATAAAAACTTTATATAACCTTTATATAAACTTTATATAAACTAATTGAATATAAACTCTTATTAAACTTTTATTTAAACTTTATAATAAAACTAACTTTATATAAACTCTTCCTTCAATATAACCAAAATTTGTGGTATTTACTATGACTTAAACTTCTTCGGGATATTTATATAAACTTTATATAAATTTATATAACTTTACATGAACTTTCCATATAAACTTTATTAAATCTCTTATTTAAACTTTAGATAAGAGCTATAATATATAAACACGTTTTATTTAACACACTTTAAATTTAAACACGTGGAGTAACCTTTAAACTTTAATATAAACTTTGCACCAATAAACGTTTTACGCATAAAGTCAATTTATATAAACTTCTTATTTAAAGCTCCTTATTTAAACTTAATATAGAGAGAGGAGTAAACTTAATAAACTATTTCCATAATCTTTACTCATCGGCTTGGAAATTTATTGTAAAATTTTCGTTATCAGTACTAAACTTATTTATACCTATAAACTTTATATATATAAACTTTACATATAACTATTACATTAAACTTTATATATAAACTTTATAATAAACTTTTTTTAATACACTTATATATTATTCCTTATATAAAACCTTATATAAACTTTATATATATAATCATTTATATAAACTTCAATATAATCTACTTTACATAAACTTACTATAAACTTACATAAACTTTAAATAAACTTTATATAAAATTTAACATAAACTTTACATAAAACTTTAAATAAACTTATACCTAAACTTTAGTTCGTCAACTTTAATATACTTTATATATCAATTTCTTTTAATAGAAACTTTTATATAATATAACTTTCACTATATAAAATCTTAGTGCTCTGTTAAAATAGCCCTAATAAACTTTACTATATAACATTTTTAATATAATAATTTTCATTAATAAACTTTATAAAAATTCTAAATGTAACTTTAATTAAACTATAATAACAAATAGGTACTTGTATATACCTTTATTGGAAAGAATTATATATAAACTTTATATAACTTATATAAACTTTACATAAATTTATAAAAACTATTTAACAATACTTAAAAGTTTACCGTAAACATTTATTATGAACTTTAACATAAAACTTTGCATAACTTTACATAAACTTTACATAAACTTAAATAAACTTTATTATACAACTTTATTTATAAACTTTTTTAAACTTTATATTACCAAACTTTATATAAATTTAGAATATTTTACCTTTACTTTAACATTAAATTTAAATTTATAAAAATTTTACCTTAAAACTTTAACATTAAATAGTAAATTTAAAATAACTTATTTAAACTTACATATAAATATAATTTTTCCAAAAAACTCTTTTTTTAAAATAAATTTATTATTAATACTTTAAATAAATATTAAAAATATTTAACTTATTTTAACTTTTTTAACTTTAAATGAATTTTCTTTCTCGAAATTTATTATTTGACTGAGTTATCTTTAAATTCATCATTTATTTCAAACTTATATAAACTTTTAAAATAAATACTTAATTATATTCTAAAACTTTACATATATTACAGTTTTACCAAATCTTTATTACCATAAATTCTTTACATAAATACATTTCATCTATAAAACTTTATATCTATCACTTATAATATATATATAATAACTTATTTTAATAGAAACTTATACTGATAGAAATTTTAAAATTAAAACTTTACATAAACTTCCATAAATAAATTTATTTAAAAAACTTTTATATAATAATCTATATATAAACTTCATATAAACTGTTAATATATAACTTATTATTAAGAAACTTTAATATAAATACTTATATATAAACTTTATTAAAATAATTTATATAACAATACTTTATATATAAACTTCTCATCTAATTTTTCTTTTAATATAAACTTACATTAACTTTATATAAACTTTAATCATAAAACTTTTTATTATCTTAATACTTTGTGTATTATAATACTTTATAACATTAATATTACATCTTTTCGTTCACCTTTTATGCAATTTTGTTCGGTACATAAACTTTACAAGAACTTAAACCATTTTTATAACATATAATTCTCATTGAAAATAGAACTTTTATTAATAAAACTTTTATACGCATATAATCTAAACATAATAATATTTATAATTATAGTAAATCTATTTTTTCATATATAACTTTGAGTATATAGCGTATATAGGACGCTCTTTGACTATAAATAACTATATGGTCCATAATATAAACTTTATATAAAACTAGAGAGTACGCATAGTAATTTATAATACTTTACATAACCTACAATGATATTCCAGTTACAACTTTAAATAATAATCTTAACTTTAATATAAACTTTTACTGTAATACCATTTACATAAATTTATAAATAATCTTTATACAAAAAGTTTACATAATTCTAAATATTACATAAAATTTAGATTAACTTTAGATAATTTAAATAAACTTAAAATGAACTTTATATAAACTTTATTTAAACTTTAATTTAAATCTATTATATAAACTATATATAACTTTTGTAATACATTATTTTATAAACTTTAAAAATCTTTCAATAACTTTTAGCATATAATCATTTTATAAATATCTTTTATTATAAAATATATATATATAACTTTATCTAAAACTTACATAAACTTTATAAACTATATACACTTTATATAAACTATTTATTATATAACTATTACCATATATTTGATCATAAATTTTTATTTCAACTCTTATTTAAAATTAATAAAAACTTGAAATAAATGTTAATTAAAACTTTTTTTAAAAATCTCTTATATTCAGATTTCTATATAAGCTTTACATATTAAATCCTTTACTATATTATTATATATAATTTTATTTAAACTTTATTTAAATCTATCTATATATAAACTTTCATATATTTAAACTTTTATATAATTATTAAACAAGTATAAAATCCTTTACAATAAACTTTACATTAAAACTATAATTATAAACTTTAATATAAACTTTATTATTAACTTTAATAAATCGTACTTTTCTAACAGTCCACATAAACTTTCCCTAAGTATATCAAGAAAATTAATATTCTTCGAAATTTTTTTTTAAATCTTATATAAACTTTATATATATGTAAACTTTATATAAACCTTATATTATACTTTTATATATATATCTTCTTAACAATGAAACCTTCTCTGCATTACAAAAGTATGAGCAACTTAAAGCAAAGTAGTTTATTTTCAGATAAACTTTCAAATAAACTTTCCTCGAAAAGTTTCGAAGTTTAACATAAACATTAGATAAAGTATATATATAAACTTACAATAAACTTTATCTTTTACTTCATATTCATTCTATGTGGCTTACTTATAATAATTTCTTTTAACTTCATCATAAACTTTACATAATAAACTTTTAAATAAATCTTTATATAACCTTATAATAATTAAACTTCATATAACTTTATATATAACTTTAATATATTTTAACTTTATTTAAAACTTTTATAAATTCTAATTTACTCTTTAGTAATAAACTTTAAATATATCTCACTTTATTATAACTTATATATAAACCTTCTAATAATATAACTTTATACATATAAAATTTATCATTATAACTCCTCGTATTAACTTTGGAGCGATCTGAATCTCTTATATTAAACTTTACATATCTTTACATAAAGTTTATATAAACTTTCTTACTTGTTTTCAAAAACTTTATCATGTATTTTGTTTTAACTTACCTAACCTAACTTATGTACAAACCTGTTATTTTATTCCTGTTAACAAACATTTATTTTATTATTTTACATAAATCTTTTGATAAACTTTATATATAATTAAACTTACATAAACTTTATATAAACTTTACATAAACTTTACATAAACTTTACTATAAACTTATTTACATAACCTTTCACATAAATCATATTCTTTACATACAACTTATTAATTTCAGCGTAGTAACGTAAAATAAAAACTTTAATCACTTTTAACTTTATTTTAAACTTTATTATAAACTGCATGATAAACAACTTTATAATAAAATGAACTATGTGTTATTGAGTGCAGAAATTCTGTTAGATGATCTTGTTCATCCTAAGCTTTACATTAAATCTTTAAAATAAACTTAGTATACAAACTTTACTTAAATCTTTTATAGATCTTATATAAACTTACATAAACTTTATATAATAAACTTTACCTAAACTTTATATATTACTTTAAATAAACTTATATGAAACTTTATATATCAACTTTTTATTATATAACTTTACATAAACTTTACATAAACTTTATATAAACTTATATTAAATATTTTAAAATAAACTTTATTATTAAAACTTTGTATAATTTATTATATTACTTAAAATTAACTGTATATAAAACTTCTAATATTACTACTTTATTAAACCTTTATATAAACTTTATATAATAATTATATATACTATTAACATAAATTATATTCGATTAATTTTACTGTTTCCTTAAGGACACCATTAAATTTCTTAAACGGACTCATATATTCTTAGCTGATAGAAAGTTAACAATAATATATTTTTCATAACATCTCGTTAAACAATTAGATCTTTCACTTATAAACTTATAACATAATACTTTATATATAAAACATGATATATACTAACTTATCTAATACTTTAGTAATTTATAGTACAACCGTCATCTATTTATTACTATATAATTCCTTATGATATAATATTCTTTACATATTATTCTTATATTATATGGAGAACTTTCACACAAGAACTTTATATAGAGAGTACATAAACTTTACATTATATATATCCATAACATTTCTCAACTTTCTGTATTTACATAATTTTAAACACAAAAATTTTACAAAATTTACATATTTGATAATATTTTACATAGACGCAATCATCCCATCGGAGAACGAAAGATTAGATAATTATAGAGAGACTCCTGTTACCTATAATAAAATCATTATATATCAATATATATTAACACTCTTGATATACACTCAAAAACCTTTTTAAAACTATTTATTAACACTTATAACATAAACTTTAAAATAAAGCGTAATAACACAGTTTTCCCTAACTTTACAATTATAATCTTTAAAATAACATATATATAACCTTTATCAGAGAATATCTCATATAAAACGTTACTATAAACTTTAGAGCTATAACTTTATTTAAACTTATAAATATCAATCATATAATCTTTGTATGGATTTTATACTTTTATATTTCACTTTATATAAACTTATATAAACTTATTATAAACTTTACATAAACTTTAGTATTATTAATTTGTCCTATTCTCAACTTTACAGTATATAACAGGTTAAACTTTTATACGGCAACTTACGACTACTTTACATCACTTTACATAAACTTTACCATGAAACTTTTGTCAACTTTACTATACTATACTTTACATAGAGCTCTTACAACTTTCCATAGTAACTTTATATAGATCTGAACATTTATATACCGATGTAAAAAATCCTTACCATAAAATGCTTTCTCACTAATAACAGTCTTTTATATAAAATATGGAGCGAGAGAGAGCTCTTAATATCACAACTTTTAAATAACCTTTACACTAACTTTACATAAACTTTACAAATTTACATAAAATTCTTTAAAAGTACCCCTATAATTAAACTTTATATTCTATAACTTGGTAACTTTTAAACTTTTACATTTCACACTATCATATAACTTTATATACGCTATAACTATAAATAAATTTTAATATAACTTTGAGAAAGAACTTTTACATTAATACGTGTACATAGAAACTTGTAAACATAAGAGCTATAGTATTAGTTGAGCGTTCAAACTCAGGCTTCTACAAAACATCTAGAAATGGCACCCACTAAGGTACCTTACTGATCATCTTATAACAATATTTAATTTTTACAATAAACTCTTCTAAGAATATATCACTTAATTATATATATAAACTTCCTTACAACTAAACTTTTACATAAACACTATTTCAATTTAATACTTTATTTATACCATACCCATTCACAAAATATTAAAACTTTCTATATAAAACTTTATTCAAATTAGAAAGGATCAAGGAACTTATATATAACTTTACCTAAACAATAATTATATATTTATGTTTTATACATAATTGGATTAATTTAAATATAATTGAAATCTAATTAATTAATATAATAACTTTTTATAAAATAACATTTTAATTATTAAAATGAGTAAACAATTTTTAACACATATGGAATTATATATAATCAAGTCGTGATAATATAACTAATATAATATGATTTGATTAAATATAATAAACAAAAATAAACTTTGCTTTAACAACATTTATTTATATAACGTAATAGACTACTCGAGAGTTGATTTATACCACTGATTCCATAAAATAAATATATATAAATCCAATATTTACAAAGCTATAATTTATATTAATATATAAAATTTACTATATATAAATAATAATACTAGACTTTGATGAGACTTACCAACCAATTTTGTGGTGCGTTACATCGAAAAACTTAATAATATATTTAACATAGAAATAAATAATAATAATACATATAATAATTTATGATAATATATTAATAAATAATAAATAAATCGATGATAGTAATAATACCATTAATAATATATAATAATAATAATATAATAATAATATTGATGTGAACTATATAATAATAAATAATCTGATAATATATTAATAGTATAATAATACATAACTCTATATATATAATATAATATATATTAATAATAGAAGTTTGAATATAGTGATAAATAAACTTTATCATATTATTAAATAAATCACATCTATTAATAATATAAATATAAGCATTTATAATAAATTATAAAATAACTTAATAATAATAATTATAAATAATCAATCAAATAGCTTTTCAATATTATAAATTAATAACTTATTATCACTTCTACCATTTACAATCAATATGTATCCTAATCTAAGCCTTAATATGGATCGGAGCCATAAATTCAAAGGAATATTGCCACTATTCGTGGGCGCGAGAGATTTGCTAGAAGAGGAGGGTAGTCCCATAAAATTCTCCTTTTGATAATCATTTTTAATAACATAGATTCACATGAGTTTCATATATTATAAATTAAGCTTGCAATTATTTATCATGCAAACTTACCTATATATAACTTAAGCCGCAGACACCGTGACCCAAAATAATTCCTACGCGTAATTAAAAATAATATAATATAATAATAATTAATTTAAAATAAAAAAATAATAGTAATTAATACCGTAATAATGAATATTCAAATTAGATAATAGCATTGGCATAATAATAATAATCGAATAAATAAATTAAGAATGCGGTATTTTGAATGAACTTAATAATAGCGAGATTAAAATATAATATACTAATAATACATTAATAACGTTAGCCCAGGCATAATATAGCTAATTAATAGAGCATTTGTGATGCAAGCGTTTATATCAATGGAATAATAATAATAAAATAATTAGTTACCCGATACAATAAGAATTATGAGAGATAATAATTAATACATAATAATAATATCAATTAATCAATAATAAATAATATAATAATAATATAAATAATAATAATACTAATAATAATAATATAAAAATAACTAATACATAATATAATACAATATATATAATAACTAAGAATATATAGCATGTTAATAATATATACCAAATCTTATTAGAACACTTTAGACAATAAACTTATATTAACTTTTTTAACATCAAACTTTTATTATATTATAACTTAATTTTTTAATTTCGACGGTTGGCCGAGGGGAGTTGGCTCGTTACTGTCTGGCTAGGGGCGGCCGGGGGGCCGGGCCGTGGTGTGTGTGCGTGCCGGGGCCGCGCGCGGCGTGCTGCTGTGTACGTCCTGGCCCGTCTCGCTGTGGGGTCATAGAGTCGACTCCCCGCTCGCGCCTCGGTCGACGTTGGCGGGGGGGGACCTGGGGTCACGGTGTTTGTGTGTGTGTGTGTCGTGTGTGTGTGTGGTTGTGTGTGTGTGTGTGTGTGTGTGTGTGTGTGTATGTGCCTGTCTGTCATCCCCTCCTTTTTTGTCGTCCTGTTTGCTGCCCTGCGTCTCCCTCCTGCTGTGGCGCCCCTCGGTGGCCGTGCCATCGTCACTCTCCCGGGGGGTCGGGTCTCATCTCCTCTCCGTCTGTCACCCTCTTCCTTCCTTCCCCCTTCCCCTCTCTGTCCGCGGCTTCGCTCGCTGGCCTTGTGCCCTTTCCCTGTTGCCTTCGCCCCCTTTGCTGTGCTCCCTACTGCCCCTGTTGCCCTGTTGCGTGCTCTATCTCGTCCCCTCCTTCCCTGTCCCTTTCTGTCCTTTCTCTCATTTTCCCGGGGACCGTTTCTGCACCTCCAGCGCTCTCCGCACTCGCTTTGGTCTTGGGACGCACTCACCTGTTCCAAGCTGCCATGGACACCTCCACCTAGGCCTGCGGCTGCGGAACACGGCGCTGGTTACTGTGATCAACATTTTACTTGACGCCAATTGCCGGCTTCGTCGTTTTTCGCTGACTTTCACTAGACCTTGCCCGCCTTGCTCCGACATGCGGTTACTTGCCCCTTGGTGTGGCGTTCAATGACTTTGTTGCGTGGTGCTGTTCGCCCCCTCCTCCAGCACCTCTATAAAGCCGGCGACACGACAACTGCGCGCGCGTACTCCCAATTAACTGGCATTCTCAAGGTCCAGCTGGAGTGTTGCAATTTAAGATCAAAGAGCAAAGATGGAAAAGTACATGTCTTAATGTCGGAAAAGCTTCTGCATGGCTTTAAGCTATATCGGGGCATGATGGCGGCTGGTCTGTATCCATGAGCTTTTTCTCGTATAGTCAGTAGGAACAACAATCGAAATCCTCAAAAGAACCTATATTACACACACTACTTTTACAACAATAAAAATATTCAATCAGAGAGACTTGACACTGCAGGAAATTTTTTTAATAGAGAAGGGATTTTAGCAAATGACAAAAAATTCCCTGGAAAAAAGAAAAAAAAATTAGAAACAAAAAATTTTATTTGTCGCCATACTTTGGTTTCTCAAAAGTAAGAAGTAACAGTTGACTTTCTCACGAAATGAGATCTGAATATTAAGCTAAGAATGTTCTTTGTGAACTATAACTTACTTAAAATGAATAACACTATGAAACAGCAATCTGGGTCGGAGTCAGATTAGTTCAGCAGTTTCAGACTCCTCGGCTTGTTGGTATCTTGTCAGAGAAAAGTAAATTTAAAACGAACCACATGGAACCAATTGAAGCTGCGAAAAGCGCTGAAAAAAGACAATTCTACAAACCATTAAAAGACTTTCCCGACTAAAAATCTCTCCTGATAGAAAATCTTAAATACAAGAATTTCATAAGGGTTCATGAGAATAGTGATATCTGAACCTTGGAAATCAAAGTTAACGTTAAAGAAGGAATATTATCCGTGGCTATCCTATACATTTTCTTGCAAGATTGTGACCCGGGTAACATTACAAGCTTTGCCTCCTAGTCAGGACAGTGATGCTGAGCAGTAATTTTCTGCTTAAAAAATTATAAAATCGATATCTAGGACTGGTTAAAGGGAGGTTATTGAAGATTTTATTTTAATAAAATTGTTTTTGGATAATTTATTTACATATGCCATCCAGTTAAGAAAAATTTCACATACACTTTAAATTTATTACAAAAGAATTATTTTTTTATTTTTTTTTTTTTACCCTAAAATTTGTTTTGAATAAAATTATATTACATATGTTCAAGGCAGCTCATAGTACAGAGAGGAATTATTTTAAACTTTTAAGAGAAACTAAAATATAATTTTTTTCGTTAAAAAAAAAACTTTATTTTATTAAAATTAGTTTATTATTATTATTATTATTATTTATTATTATTTTATTATTATTATTATTTATTATTAATTATTTATTATTATTATTATATATTATTATTATTAATTATTCATTTAGAGGAATTACGGGACCTTAAGTAAACTCGCCGCCTCAAATAATTTAGTATTGGAAAGGTTGGTATTTATTTTTTATAACAAAATTAAAATTAATTCCGATTTGCTATAAAAGAACTTACTTTTTTTTATTTTTGTGGAGCTTCAATTTGGATTTATTTTCACTTCATTTTATATATTTCATTTTTTAGTTTATATATTATATATATATTATATATATTATCATATATATATATATATATATATTTTATAATATATTATTATATATATAAATTATTATATAATTATATATATATATATTATATATTTATATATTATTATATATTATAATAATATATATATTAATATAGACTTGGTCAGATTTTTTTTAATTGGCCTCAAGAAATGTGAAAGTGATGCCTGGAGTAACTATATATTTGGATCATACGAAAATTCTAAGGATGGGATATTAACCTTTTTTTTTTTTTTTTTTTTTTTTTTTTTTTTTTTTTTTGAGTAATTTTTTTTTTGTTTAACTGAAAGGAATACTAGGGGTAACCGCTAAGATGGACAGGATCGGGTCTCTCGGCGCTCACCGGTGGAGACGGGGGGACTATAAATCCCCTGCCGATGGGATGTATTCCGGAACCCCTGTCCCCCGTCTTGGTCTTTGGGTGTCGCGGGGGTCCTGCGCCGTTCCGACATACCCTCCGGGGTATGAACGTCCACCCTGTCCCCCGTCGGCTCGAGCCCCTAATTTGGTGAATAATTTTGTTTTTTTTTTGGAAAATTTTTTAATAGTTTTTTTATTACTTCGAGCCGACGGGGGAAGAGGGGGGGATGTTTACATACCCGGAGGGGATAGGTCGGATGGAACCCCCGCGACACAGACAAGAGCGGGGGTTCGGAAGACCATCCCGAGGGGGGATTAGTTCCCCCTCGTCACCGAGGCCGGAGACCTCCGACTCCTGCATCTTTGCGGTTTACCCTAGGTATTCTTTGTAAAAAAAAAAATTACTTCAAAAAAAAAAAAAAAAATTAGTTAAATCCCATCCTTAGAAATTTTCCGCTGATTCCAAATATAAATTTGTTTTACTGTGACGCCCGTTCATTCTAGCTCATGCTGTCTCATACAGCAAGGGTATCGTCATATCTATATATATATATATATATAGGGCAACTTTGTATACTATGGTAGACTCGATCTTTAGAAGGCCTTACACAACAATAAAAATTAAATTACATTTCAAAAAAAATATCGCTGAACTCTAATCGTCTAGCCATGCACTGGGTGACGTGTTAACTTAAACTCAATGAAATGAGAAAATTTGCCCACATGGATGTTTGCTTTTATTTATCATCATTGTTTTAATTTTATATGTTAAATTTTGTTTTAGAAATTTTTTTTTATTTATTTTATTAAGGGGCTCGAGCCGAGGTGGGACAGAGGGGGGACGAAGTCCCCCCGTGTCGTCCCCCCATGAGGCGACGAAGACCTGACTCTCTTACATCTGGCGATTAATCTGGGGTATTCCTTTCGTTTAAAAAACACTAAAAAAAAACTTTTTATTGGCAACCTTGTCGCTCAATATTAATTGAAAATAACGAAAAAAAATCGATTACATTCGCTCGTCGATATGAACTCAGTTGACCGGTGGAGATAGTTAGCTATTTGCTACTACTATTTATCTCCAAGAAACTCTACAAAGAGAGAGAGTTAGAGGAGCAGAAGAGCTTAAATAGAAGACACTAAAAACTCTAGAAGAGAGTTGAAAAGAGAAGCAGCACATGAACTACATTGAAGATTATTTTAACTCCTTAAGAGAGTTGAGAAGAGAAGGAGTAGCACAAAAACTTCTTAGAAAATATTGAGACTCTGCAAGAGAGTTGAAGGAGCAGAATAGCTCCATTACACAATACCAAAAAACTCTACAGAAGAGTTGATTAGAGGAGCAATAGAACTCCATAAGAAAGTATTGCGAAATTCAGCAAAGTTAATCGTAGAAGTCTGAGGACTTCACAGAAGACCATCGTGGGAAGTGCAAGGAGGTCTATGATCCGCGAATGGACATGCCTTGTTCCTCTTGGGAAGGGAGGTAGCCTTTCAGAGGAAAGTGGCGGTTCTCCTTTTAGCTCATCTTGGTCAAGACGTAACATTCTTGGTTTACCATCTCAAGGGTAAGGGTTCAAACCTACTTAGGGACATTATATCTGTACAGATAGTGATAAGAGTAATGCATTATCCTTATGTATACAAAATGAAGTCCCGGTTAAAAAATTACCCAGTGTGACCCTCTGGCCCGAGTGAGCAGGAGAAGACTACTCTCTTCTCAGCGGATGGACATGCCTTGTTCCTCTTGTCTTGGGAAGGGAGGTAGCCTTTCAGAGGAAAGTGGCGGTTCTCCTTTTAGCTAATCGTAGTCAAGAAATAACACTCTTGGTTTACCATCTCAAGGGTAAGGGTTCAAACGCAGTTAAGGATATTACTATATATATATATATATATATATATATATATATATATTTATTATATATATATATATATATATATATATATATATATATATATATATATATATATATATATATATATATTATATTTAAAATATTTTTTTATGTGTATATATATATATATATATATATATAGAATTTTCTAGTTTGTTCTCTTTATTTAAAACAATTTGGATTTTAATTCATAAGATCTTCTGCAATATCTGAAATTCGGTTGAAGATGAATCGATATTTTCAGCGAAGTTAGATAACAAGAAGATTACTCTTCGCATGATTTTAGGAGCTGGGAACACCCTTGTACCATTAATTTCTTCCCATGAACCCTTTCCATAGTAAACTATGAAAGGTTGTGGCTACGGGCCTAGTAAGCCGGCAACGTAAAAAAGGAAGTCGCTCAAGTTACCAACGCTATGCCTCTGACACAGCGGAATCGAAGGTTGACGACCAAGCGTGATAAAGGACTGCGGAAAAAGATACACGATACCGAATTGCCACTATAAATGCAAGTACTTTTACCGGAAGGGAGGAGGCCGTAGACTTCATGGAAAATAAGAATCTAGATGTGTTGGGGGTTTGTGAGGTGAGGTAGAAGTGGGACAGAGATTACATGTTTAAACTCTGTAATGATCTAATGGGAGAGAAGGAAGGGAGAAGGCACGGAGTGGCGATCATCATGAGACCGGAACTCTATAGAAATGTAATGGAAAGTTTGTTAGTAAATGAAAGAATACAGGGTGTCTCAAAAAATTGTACTAACACATTGACTGCTTTTTGTTTTTTCAGGTGTAACTACTGTAACAGAGTGGCAAGAGATCAACTTAGCTTAAGGAAGAAAGTTTGTCGTAAATGCTGGACCACCGAAAACGCCAAGGAAGTGTAAGACGTTTCAGAAGGGAGTTCGATAAACAGCTACCAACGCCATTGCCGCATCAGAGAGAAATTTGAAGCAGATGGAACCGTTCATAATGTCAGTAAGAAACGTTCTGGATGACCACGGACATCCACCAACCCTGAAAAGGAAGAGCAGGTACAGGAAACCCTCATCCGATCCCCACAGAAATCTCTACGACAAACAGCCCTGGAGACACACATCTCAAAAGATAGCGTCCATCACATCTTGAAGCTTCCACGCTGAAAATGCTACATACCAAGACCACTCCATGCTCTCAATGAAGACGATCCGGACCGGAAACTTCAATTTTGTGAATGGTACCTGGCTAAATGTGCAGAAGATGCAGGGTTTCCACACAAAATTGTCTGGAGCGATGAGGCCACTTTTAAATTAAATGGCTCGATTAATCGCCATAATTGTACCTATTGGGGTTCTGTAAATACCCATGTTAAAGCTGAACACTATTTAAACCTACCAGGGGTAACTGTGTGGTGTAAGATTTCAGCATTGAGCATCATAGGGCCGTTTTTTTAACGGAGCGGTCGATGGAGACAGGTACCTAACCGTGCAGCAGGATTCGGTCAGTCCACACATTGACGAGATGTTTGGTGATAACGACGTGATTTACTTTCAGCAGAATGGAGCACCTCCCCACAACCATCGCGATGTAAGAGCTCACCTCGATGCAGCATTTCCAAATAACATTGATTGAACGAAGGGGTAGTATTGAATACCCTGCGCGTTCCCCAGATCTAACGCCAATGGACTTCTTTTTAGGGGAATACCTCAAGGACAGAGTTTATGGCTCAAAACCAAGAACGATAAATGCATTGAAATTGGAAATCGAAAGACAATGTAGCGACATTCCAAATGAACTGTTTCGTGTCGTTTGCGACTCCATTGGTTCGCGTCATCAGCTGTGTCTGGACAATGGCGGTCATCATTTTGAACATTTGTAAACATGATTCTTTAAATAAGTGTATGTTCTGTAATTCAAGCTTTTAAACTTGCTACTATGTTCATAAATAAAGTTTGTATAGTCTTTCAAAGTGTTAGTACATTATTTTGAGACACCCTGTAATTGCGACTGTATAGTCTTTCAAAGTGTTTGTACATTATTTTAAGACACCCTGTAGTTGCGATAACGCTGAAGACGGAAGGAGAAACATTGAGCTTAATCCAAGTATATGCGCCGCACCAGAGAAAACCAGTTGAGGAATAAATGGAATTCAGGGAAGTTCTCCAACAGACGCATGACGCGGAGAGGAGAAACGAAAATTATAATGGGGGATATGAACGCTCATGTTGGAACCAGTAGAGAAGGAGAGGAGATGGTACTAGGGATTAATGGAAAAGAGAAGAGAAACGTTGATGGGGAGTACCTGATCAACTTTGCGATGAGAAACAACATGGCTGTTATGAATACTTTCTTCAAACATGAAGAAAACAAAAGATGAACGTGGTATAGGTGGAGTGTGGAGGAACAGAGATATACGGAGAAATCAATGATTGACATGATGCTAGATAGCGATAAGAGGATGTTTGAAGATGTGAAAAGCTTACTCACGATTTCACTATATTCAGACCATAGAATTGTATTGGGTAAACTGATTTGGAAAAAAAGAAGAAAACCAAGGAAGATAACAAAAGAGAGATGCTGTTTGGGAAAGCTGAAGGTAGATGGTGTGGTAGAGCTGTTTAATGAAAAACTCACACAAGAATTTGAAGGGACAAAAGAACAAGAAACGGCGAAGGAGAGTTGGGAGACCTTTAAAACAAGAATAGACCTTATTGCAAGCGAAATACTAGGAAAGAAAAAAGTTGCAGGGGGGGAGGAAAAAGAAGACGGCATGGTGGAATGAGGATGTTAAGAACGCAGTGAAGCTCAAAAACAAAGAATATAGGAAATAGATGAAAACGAGAACGGAGGGGAACAGAATAGAATATGTAAACGCAAGAAACCAAGCAGAAGATGTAAAAAGAAGTATGGACATTACTTGGAGAAGAATAGGAAGAGAACTGAAAGAGGATACGCAGGGCACGGGAAAACTTTTATATGGAATGGCCAAGAGCATGAGAGGAAATAAAAAAACTCTAAATGCATATGGTTCTGAATATGGAGGGAGAACCTCTTCTAGAGGAAGAGGAGGTGACAGAAAGATGGAGCGAGTATTTCGAGAAATTGAACGTAGAGGAAAGGGAGGAGGGAATGGACGATATACCCCTGAGAGTAAGACAGGAACATGAGGAAATTGGAATGATAGAGATAGAGGAAGTGAAAGAAGAAATTAAGATACTAAAAAATGGGAAAAGTGCAGGCTAGTGATGGACTGAATAATGAACTATTCAAAATAGGAGAAGGAATAACTAAATGGTTGACAAGATTGTTAAACCAAGTATGAAAAGAAAGAAAAATACCAACAGAATGGAGGAAAGCAGTAATCTGTCCGATACATAAGAAGGAGATAAAAAGTATGCAGAGTATAGAGGAAAGTATTGTTGGTGGGGGTGAGTGAAATATATGAGATGATCGTGGAAAAAAGATTGAGGATGGAGGTCGAGAACAAAATTGGAAAATGCAGCACGGTTTCAGACCAGGGAAAAGTACCACTGACCTAACATTTTACATGAAGATGCTAACAGAGAAAATCATAGAGTGGAATAAGAAGGCGTATGCTGCATTCATAGACTTGGAAAAGGCATTCAATAGAATAAATATGGAGAGAATGTGGAGAGTGTTAGAAGATCCGATGTATGCCATACCAGACAGTATGAAAGCAGCCATTAAAAGTATGTATGAAAATCCAATAAATTCGGTTAAAGGAACAGGAAGAGAGAAATGGTTTAAAGTGAAAACGGGGGTTAGACAGGGAAGTGTACTGTCACCATTGATCTTTGCACTTTACCTGGACAGCTGCCTTAAAAGGATATGCATAAGGGAGAATAGGGAGCACACTTTGGTGTGGCAGTGATAATATCAGGAGCTCAAGACCCGCAAGAAGCTGTGAATAGGTGGAATGAGGTACGGAAGTCAATGGGAATGAGAATAAACAGAGAGAAAACGGAAATAATGGGGATTGCAAGAGAGAGGGAAGAGATAGTAGTGAACATAGAAGATATAAGGCTTAAGCAAGTGAATAGATTTAAGTAATTGGGAGTGGTATTTGATGATCAAGGAAGACAAGAGAACGAGTTGAAAGGGAGAATTGGGAGATTTTCATAGAATGTGGGAATTCTATACCCGTTGCTAAAGGAGAAAGGGATACCAACAGAGGTTAAAATATTAATATATAAAACAATTCTAAGACCGATATTGCTGTATGGATCTGAATGCTGGGCAATGAATACGATACAAAAAAACAGAATAGAAGCTGCGGAAATGAGGGTACTTAGACTCATTAGAGGAGTATCATTGAGAGAAAGAATGAGAAGCGAGCTGGTGAGGAGAGAACTGGGAGTGGAACCTGTTTTGGAATGCTTGGAGAAAAATCAGTTGAATGGTTTGGACATGGAAAAGAATGAGGGAAGGGGAGAGATTGAGAGAGTTGATGGATTGGGGACCAGAAATTAGGAGACCTGCAGGAAGACCGAGGAAGAGATGGATGGATTCGGCGGAGGAGGCTGTATAACGTAGAGGCAAGACGGTAGAGAAAGTAGAGGAGGAACGAACATTTGAAGATAGAATCTGTTTAAGATTCTGGAGTAGCACCTGACAGGCATACCCTAACAGGATGGGTGAAACATTATATATATATATATATATATATATATATATATATATATATATATATATATATATTATATATATATATATATATATATATATATATATATATATATATATATATATATATATATACTGAATTGAGTGGGCGGCTCTATTTCTTTTCGGAGCTGTTCCAGGTACCTCCCAGATGCCATTTGACAAGGCTGCCTCCCATCAACTGATTACTATCCTGCTCTCCGACAAGGCTTTCGATCTTATTGGCAGGAGTACTGGACGAATGATCAGCGTGGAATGAAACTTAGAAATATAAAGCCCGGCATCGGTGAGTGGTCTTCCTCCCACCGACGAAAGCGCTTGCACGAGGTGATGCTTGCACGTCTCCGTATTGGTCACACCAATATAACTCAGTCACTATTAATTGTCCCCCAACTGGACCCTATTTGCTGTCATCATTTTCCTACCTTGTAGTCCATAGAACCTTCTAAAAGATTGTCCCATATCTTATCTGAATCTTCCCACTTTAGTAATAACTATTTTCTCGTATCCCCAAGAAGCGAATATTCTTTACAAGATTTTGTTATGTAATAGTAGGACTCTTTATAATGTAAGGGTATAATTTTATTTTATTTTATTTATTTTTTATTTATTTTTTTTGACTCAATATTCATTTCGCCATTCAAATTTTCCTCGACATTCAAATATGTACGTGCCAAGACCCACCCATGATGTTGATTTTTTCAACTCAGTGTGGCCGCTTCTTTGTGAGCCGTGGTAGGTCCTGTACATTGACTCAAATATATATATATATATATATATATATATATATATATATATATATATATATATATATATATATATATATATATATATATATATATATATATATATATATATATATATATATATATATATATTTAAAGTAAAGTAATCTTTGTGTCAACTTTTGATTAAGAGCCTGATATTTCATTCTTACTTGCACCTATTTGGCTCCTACCGCCCCTAAATTTCTTAAAAGAAGAAAAAGGTAGCACAGCCGATATTCAACAGCTGAAAAAGTTTTAAAAACTTTCACTTTTTTCAACCCTTGTTACTCTCTATGTACTATATTTTATTAAGAGTTATTGATTTACGGTGCCTTAGCAGCTAATTTATTCTATTTTTAATTTAGTCATATTTGTTTACATTTGTTTACTTCTTTTAAATTAATGAGAATCAAATACTGAGAGCGGAGTTTGCCAGAACTACTTACTATTTTGTGCGTGAGTGTACTTCATGCAGCTGTCTATCGCTCAGTTTGTAGTTTTGTCAGAAATGGTTTTCAACTCTAGATGGAGGAAAGTTTTAGGAAGGCAAGCAGAATCAGGAATTACCTTAGGGTAAATAAGTTTGATTTGTCAGGCTTCTTTTCTTGAATTACCTTTACATAAAGGTGTGCTCAAATAGGCAAAAGATCCTAACATCTTATATATATAATTTAATATTTAATATTTCAATTTAGAGATTTTATTTGTAGCAATATTTGGCTTTAAATCTTGGGGTCACAATCTGAAGCATTTGATCGCCTTTCTTATTTGTAAGTTATTCACCTTTCTAAGTTAAAATTTAAATGACAGATAAGTTTAATAATTTATGACTGAGGCTGGTGTTGCTACTTTGATGGAGCTTTGGCTTGGAGTGTCCAAGTTAAACAACATATATTTATTTAGTTTTTGTCTAAACTTAAATGTAAAGTTATTTAAATAATTAAAAGTAAATTTTTCTCTTTTCTTATTGTCTTCAAAATTCAAACTTTATTTGCATAGATCAGGATTGACTAAATTATTTTTTATATCTTTCCACCTTGATATTTGTTCATTTACTAACCGGAAAGGCTTTAATAATCTATTCTCGCATGCTGAAAGAGAATACCGCAGACTACAGTAAATTAAAAGAAACCCACCTTGATGAGGTGCTGCAACCTAACAGAAGAAGGATATAGATCCCACTTTAGAAGCTCTAAACCTCTTGGAGATGAAAGGCCAGTTCAATTCATCGAGAGGCTACGAAATTACTTAAACAAATGGGTTGAATTAGCGTGTAAATAAGGATTTCAATATATTAGCATATTTGGTGATTTCCCAACAGTTTATAAACGCATGTCCAAAAGGATTAGCTACTTTTCTGCGTGAAAGGAATGTTAATGAGATAGACCAAATAGCCACCAAAGCTGAAAACTATCTGAGTGCTCACAAAAAAAATATGTCAACAATTAGTTCGAAAGAACACATGAAGGAGAAATTAGAACACTGCAACAGAGGAGAATCCACAAGTGGATAAACCTAAGTGGAAAGGTCTTTGTTATAAATGTGGAAGAAAAGGCCTTATGACGCCAGAATGTAGAAGTCACCTGAAAAACGATGATAATTTTAGAAGAAATCAGCCTTATCAACAGCCTAACTACAACCAGGATCATTCCAAAAATTGGAGAGAATATCCATTTAAAATGACTTCAGTAGCTCTCGCCACAAATAATAGTGGCAATAAAGTCTGTTAGGATATTTAAAAGGTTGCCTCGTATCTGTTTATTAAAGAAGACGATGCCGCAGATGATGAGGACATAGTAAGCTGCATTTACGATGAACACTGGATAATGTTAGCCTGTGGAAAAACAATTCCGTACATTTGATCAGCTTGTGTTCGAACGCCTCGTGAAACTATAAAGGGTGTGAAAAGAATTATGCCTTTAATGGAAGGGCAGATAAATGGAATCATCGGTAAAGTTCTACGCGATACCGGATGCAATATTGTAGTAATAAAAGACAGATTTGTTAATAATAAACAACTCTCAGGAAAGAGAATACTGTCAGAGAGTACCTATGGGGAAGATACAAGCTACGACGCCCTACTGCCTCGGCGAGATAGAAGCCCTAGGACTAAAAGACGCCATTTGCGACCTAATCATTGGAAACATTCCGGGAGTCAGAGCAGCCTAAAACCCCAAACTGAATCCATCAGTATCCCGTACCGAGGAAACAAAAGAACCAGACTATGAAAAAATAGGACAGTTATTCCATACTTGAAACTCTGAATTGAAATCGTAGATGAAGTTGACTGTAATGCGACTGGATGAAAAGATAATAAGATTCTATGTGCAAATACTACTCTTCGATACTGATAACACAAAGTCCTTGGACCAGGCCCCCGTTGAACAATCCAATTACAACTAGACACCTTTTAGAAGTTCTCAAACCTGTTATTGAACAAGTATCCATGGCCATCCTGTGTCAGTATAACGCTATGGCCTGCAATATTGCAGAACAAATTCTATACTTAAAATCTCACCAACTTAATCTCTTCTTGAAGCACCTGTCAAGATGTGAAACAACGGTTTGAGCCGTAGTTTCTATTGCCTTATGTGAAAAAACCGTTCAAGTTCAGATTATCCTTATACAATTGGAACTCACTCTGTTGTGGAGGATGAAATCAGATGTTTTATTATCTCACTGTAGACGAACAATGATCTTGTAATAGGTCGATAAAAATTCACGCGAAAAAATAAGCGTGAGATATACTTAAGACATAGATGTATCACAATAAAGAAATAATTAGATATAAGTTCTAGGTTTAAGATATAGACCACATGCCAGCAAAGTTCTATTATTCTATGTGAAAAATCATAATAATTTTGCCTAAATTGAATTATTACATTGATCAAAAAAACAAACTGTCAGATAAAAGCATTTCCTCTTTCGTTAAATTAAAGCTCCATGTTCATAAGGCTCAATCTCACGTTTTTAACCAAAATTCACGATTTTTTGTGTGTTCATTTTTCCTTAAAACCACTTAGTTAGGATAATCTATGGATAGCTATGTGACATGCGCAGTAGAAAATATAGATTTCAAAAGTCTTAAGACTAAAAGACTCAATTCATTCAATACCAGATATAAACGGGAATCCTATAAGCTGTCTAAATGGATATTCCACAAAATATGAGCGTATTCAAATAGACAATTTGGTAAATTTTTAAATTAATATAATAGATTGACATCATTTGAAAAAATAATGTATTCTATTAAAATTTATACAATAAAATATTTATTTCAAGAATTGGAATTAGCCGCAGTAAGAAAATGTATATTAACAAAAATATACGGACTGATGATTTGATAAGAGTATATTTATATCTTTACTTGAAAATTAAATGAATTTGAGATTTACAAAAGACGTCGATTTTTAAGTGTGTACAAAATACTGCAAGATCAGCTGACATATGAAAACAGCTGTTACTACCATGCAATGAGATGTAGTGTTGTTCCTTCAAATTAAAGTTAGGGATTCAAAAACAATTCATTTCCTTACAATAAAACAAATAGACTTGAATAACGACAATTAAGCCACCGATATTGTATATTTCCACACCCTTTATGGTGTGAAGATTAAAATAATTCCCAAGAGTAAGTAATCAAAGATTCGTGAGAGAAGATTAAACTTTTTTAATAATTGTCATTGATCAAAGCATATAGATAATTCTGCAAGCACTATTCAATATAGACTAACAGATCCCTAACAATTAAAGACCTCATCAACCCTAAAGCACCATTACAACTGCCAACGTGGACATCATGGTACTATTAGCATGATCACACAGTAAACAAGGTTTGTGAAGTAGGAAAAAATCAATAAAAGAGACTTTGCGTCTAGAGCACTAATTGAATATGAGCGCATTCGTTATCAGGAGGCCTGGGCCAGAAACACGGATTTTGAGTGTCTTTTATACCAAAGTATATCGACAAAGATGTTGTAGCATGATTTTGACAATAAGAAAAATATATTGTTACTACTATCTTATTTTACAATATTAAACACAATTACTTTAAAAACAACTTTTCCATTTAAAAGTTACCTTTACCTTTAGGTACAAACATAAAATTAAACAAAGCACAATTTCCAACATGTAAATTATCAAATTTCAACCTGTTACATTTTAAAACAATAATAACTATTTTTACAATTGTAATGTAAAATATTGAGAAAGCAAACACTTCTATGCGATACAAAAATATACCGCAGTACCACTAGACAAATTTAATAAATTGATATCGTGGATAATATAAGGCGTCAAGAGCTACCAACTTAATATAGCGATCTTTCTCGGATTAGCACATACAAGAAAAGCGAAAAAGATTACAAAATAATTCATACAAATTTTTACTCCATCCTGTCAGGTCCGTCCAGTATTCTGAGATTACGAAGCTCCTTAAACCAAGTCAATTAGCTCATCCTGTAAAACCAAATAATACAATTGAATGTTAATGGGAGTGTAGGGAATATATGTTTAGTCGTGAATGTCAAAGTTTTATCGAAGGGATAAATATATAACAGAGCATTTTAGTGAAAGAATGCAAGATTGTATATTCTATGTAAAAATTCGTCTCCTTCCCCCCCCCTTCCCTGGCGTCGCCGTGCCCCCCTTTCCTCTCAAAAAGAAACAATCTTTCGGTCCTGACCAAAAGCAAATATAATTAGCAAAAAAGTTAACAAAAATTGAAGATATTGCGGCTGCCACATTACAAAATATATTTATTCAATAATCTTATATATATATACTATATAGTACTAAGTGTTTATTACCATTACCTTTAAATGAGACGGTATAATAAGTACCTTATACATCGTATAAAGCTAAATAACTATATAAATTTTCTTGACATATGTAAATATATAGAGGAATAGTAAGTGAAATATAATATAATATATATATATATCATATTGTCATTGATGATATGCTGATTAAAGGATCTTCTGTCTGTGATAGTGAATATAGGTAGTTATAGTATAATATGGATATTAGTATATATATATGATATAGATATAGTGAGTATATATATGGATAATAGTATATAGTGTGGATAGATAACATAAACAATTTATACAAAGTGACATACATAATAAGAAGTGTAGTTGGTCCGTTTCCAGTAATGTTCTTTAAAATACTATGATCATAATTTTAATAAAAAGATGATAAAAAACAATAAAAATCGAATAATCAACTTTCGAGACTTGATGTTGGTAGAGTCGATGATTCGAAAGTTGACTGAATTAAGTATTCTTGGTTAAACTCTTTAAGAAGTGTGATGGTATACCATCTTTAGTGTAATTTGCATTTGTTAGTGACAAAATATTTTACCAGTAGAGCTGTTTTACATTAGTAATCGGAGTTGCTTATGCAGCTATACATCGTTAAAGATATATATAACAGAGAAAAATAACTAATTTGCAATGGCAATACTTGGCCTTTACCTATAATAAAAATACATTAATAAAAATGAAAGTACATCGTAAGAAGTATATATCTATTATGATTGTAAACGTAAAAGAAGACACCCCCTCATGAGGAAGCGAAAAGATTGTGTACAAATTTTGCTTTTAAAATGTACATGAATGTTGTAATACATTGGTAATGTGATTTACATGGTGCTCCTTCTTCATCGGCGACTTCTGATGATGAACACCAAAGTATCTTCGGCGCATAATCGAACTCCTACTGAGAATAGTCGAGCAATAGTGACCAATTATCTCTCCCACTTATAATTTAGTGATTGATAGGGATAATATCTGAACCCTTTGCAAGTAATAAGGACCAGTCTCATACTATCTCTATTATTTTCGTATGCCTCGTTCTTTAGATTTAGACATAGCCGCAGCGGTGTCTATGGGTCTGAACTGTGAGATAAGATTCAATTCCCGTAGGAGGTATTGGGCTCGTAATTTTCTAATGCCCATAAACGATCGCTAACGCCTCCTTTCTCTAAAGTTGGAATTTACCTCTGCCTGTGTTACAGACAAAGCTTCTTGACTGTCCCATACGCGAGGGTCCGGGGTATGGCAGGAAGATTCCATTCAGTCTTCTTGTATTAGTTCGAGGACGCTATCCTAATAGAATTGGCCAGGGCATCCACTGCAAACAGGTGAATATTGTTTCTCTCACAAGTGGCCGCGTCTAGGCATCTTCAAGGAAAGGAGCATCGAACAGAAAAGGGGTATCAATTGTAATCTTCGTCTACGAGCACCTTGGACTTGGGTGAGTAGGGATTGCCACTATAGATCTTCGTTGGGTTCCCGAGAAGACTGCAACCGTCTCATATTGTTAGAGTCGGTCAAGTGGCGTCGCGAAGTCCTTGCATGCATAATTCTTTTAACAAATACTCCCTATTTGATGGTAGCCCCTCCGAACTTCTAGTGGGAGCCGTAAGAAAAGACAACTTACTGTCTTTCTGGTTATTTCTTATTTATGTGGTGTGAATTCTGACTGATTTTCTTGCTGATTTTATATTAATTTGAGATATTGCAATTATCATTGTCTTCTAAATGTAAATTTCCTAATCAGTTTGATCATTTGCCACAATAGAAAATGACCTATAAAAAATCATACTGATCATTCAAGACGAGAATAGCGAATAACTCGTGCACTTCGTCGCACGGATGAGTGAATCCCTTCCTCTATGAAGTCTTTGAGATACACGTCCTCAAGTAAGTAGATCGTATGCATCGCGCCATGGGTACTGAGAGTGGACGATGAGATTCGTCAGATATAAAAGTTTCGACACATTGATTCCATCCAGATATCCTGCGCAGAGACTCTTAAAAGCGTTGCTCTGGCATCACCTACGAAGGCACAGCTATGAAGGTAATATGGAAAATGTCCCGTCTTACGGTTTAAAAACCGGTTTGTAGACACAAGTCCTCAGAAGCTTATGTTTTGCATTTCTGACTTCAGTAGCCGTTTAATGTAAGGCACTAAGAGTGCAATTGTAAGGTTGTTTGGTAGTGAAAACTATGGACCTTGGTCGAAGTTTGGAGTGAAAGCAAAGTCTGATCGTAGTCAGGGCTCAGGATTCGAAGACCAGTTAACATCACTGTTAAGGCCGCATGGTGAATCTTAACGATAACTCATGGTTTACTTGCCGCCTTTATTTCTAAGGGACAAAACGAAACTGAGGCGCTTGAAATAAGGCGATCTTAGAAAGAAACAAGTGATAACGCCATTTCTGTTAGTCACGTCTGGTAAATCTGTTTCCTTCTTCAACTTCCGGTCACATTGTCGATAACATGGTGAATACTTGTGACGGCTGTCAGCCTGATGCGGGGTATCAACTACAAGTGAAGGTCTTATCTGCATAATATGTAAGTTCTTTGCGATGGGGTTCAAGGGCAATTCTGTAAAGAGAATTGCTCTCATGGCTTCTCTACAGAGTGCTCACGAGTCATTATTCTCTCCTCGAATTTAGCATCTCTTTATAGTGATCCTCACTATCCTTAGTAGATCGTACAGAAACATACTCGCTTTAATGTAACCGATGGTGGGGTGCCAGTTTCCAAACAATAACAATTAGATGTGTTTCTTCGTTTTTGCAGAGTCTAGGAAAAAGAAATCACTGCCCGAAGAGCAGCCTTAGTATTCAACCTGATGTTGAGCGACCATCTCTTCTTGCTTCTTTCTTCAATCCTCCCTTTCTTTCTCACAATATAACTTCTGCTTGAAACAGATTGATGAATGAGAGTGGTATGAGAAGCTCTAAGCTTTGCAAATAGTGCAGTTATGATCACGCATACACGCAGACTATGATGCTAAAGTTGTTAAAGATTCTCTTTGTGCAGGTCTGTAATACCACTATGCAGACTCCAGCACCATTAGTGTAATGAGGAACCGCCCAAGAAAAGTCGACACAACGCCACCCTCTCGGGAAAGCGCATATAAGCAAGTCTGTTGTTGTTCATTACCGGAGTTGCAGGTGCGTGTAAAAGAGAAAGGAGAACGGTGAAGAGAGGAAGACATGATTATCAATCGCAAAAAGTTAGTTCACAGATTTTCTTGCTTGGAGATTCTGTGATGGCTTTTGCAAACGCTCTCTCGAAAATAAATATACAACTCTTTCTGGCGCCAGAACAAGTTGAGTGAGAGGCCCGCTTATAACTGTGGCAATACAATAAGAATATCTTTACTGCGAGTCAACCAGCCTCCAACATCTCTAACGACGTTAATAGCGTTCTATCGCGACAATTACTGTTGAGAACAAGCTTCATCAATATCATTAGACGCGAGAGATCTAAGATATGATAAAAGCGCAAGTGAAGAACACTTAATCTTATGCAATCGGTTTGACCATTCCCGGAAGCGAGTTGGATAACTCTTGCTAACCTGGAAGCCACCAAATTTCTCATGGGCAAGAATGTTCTAAAGTAATTGCATTCTAGGGATGTTTTCTTTCGCGCTCGACAGTGTGGCTTCCGAAGTGTCCAATTGATGTAACGAGTTGAAGAAGGCATCGAGATGTGGGGCGAAAAGAATTGATACTTTGTTTGAGAAGATATAGTGAGCCGTTGTGGGAGCCTCATTAGCAGCCCTTATTAACATAAGCCAAACTAAAAGTGGTGTGTCCCTGAATAGTAGGAATTTATTGCACAACTTCCTCACTTTGACTGCTTTGCTAACAGTACTACACACAATACACCCAATTCCTGACTGATCAGTATACTTGTATTGAACAAAGCCTGGTAATGTTAACACGTTAAATAATACGCAACTTGTATGTCTCGGCTGGGCCTGACTCATTGGAGTGGTAATTGTTAATAACAGTCGTAAGAAAAATTGGATAACTTAACTTGTAACTTTGGTTTCTCAGTAATGATGAGTGATGTTTCAAATGTCAAATAAATTAAATGGCTGTCACCCAAATAAGTTACTTCCGTGCGAACGTAACTCCTAAGGTTCAATATCGCGAGGAGTGCAAAATGAATAAAACACGATAAGGAATTCGAATATTAACACCATTTTGTCATGAGCTGAATTCAATGGGCGGCCTAGATTGCGTATCTCCCTAAATAGTTCGTAATCGCCAATACATACACCAAACCTCAAGCCTAAGTATACTCAAAATAATCCCATAACCAAAGCTTTGACCGCTTGACACTACTGGTGAGCTTCAGTAAATATTTAAAGCAATCATGGTGTATTAACAGTCACGAAGGATCTCGTACAGAGAGGTTCAGAGACTAGCGTGACGTGGCGCAACTCCCACATAGTATAGATTAAAGGACATTGAATGCCCTTACTAGGAAGTAACATAAGAGGTGTGGAGAATGGCGACTCAGAGATCAAAGTCAGATATCCTCATTGAAGACGATCAGACGCAGACTCTCGAGCTGGAGGATATGTCGATCCCTTGGAACGTCAGTCCAGAGGGAATGGTCACGGAGATATGCGTTCTTAAGAGTCTAAGAGTCCAATTCTACGGCCTACGTTTCGTCGTAATGAAAGAGGATCATAGATTTATTCACTACGAGTATAAACAGATGTTATAGTATACATCCAATTAGTGGTGCCGATCTTGTGTAAATGTACTGTATTCCAAATGCTTTAACCATTGTCTTCTCTCTACAACCCAGCCGCCTAGGGAAACATGGGGACCACGAAGTACTGTCGTCGTGTGCCACCTATCGAAAGCGTCTACTGTCCTAGTACATCATTTCTTAGGGACTATGGGTACCACAAAGTGGAAAACCTTCTCTATTTGTTTATCCATGACCTCCTGTTGAAGTAGTACACCAGCGGTCGTGTGTGGGATCTGTGCAGAAGATGATGATTCGTTGAATTCTTCAAACCTGTTTTCCACTGACCTCATATCCCTCTTGTAAGAAGTGGACAATCCTCAATCTGTCTTAACTTATTAATAAAGTCTGCCCGAACTCGGCTTCAGATTAGTTTCGTTGTCCGTTCTATTGATAGATAGTACTACCTTATTACCCGATGCGAGGCCGGTTATAGAGCGTATATCTCGCCCCTACACCAGCTACGGCAAAAAGTTCAGTTCTTATTTCTTAATCAAGATATGTCTCTCATGTGGTAATTGTGTGAGAAATCGCTTACAGGACAGCGACTTGCATGCATCCCTCACTGCAAGAGTATCCATCACCATGCATCGTACAGGAGTACCCAGGAGAAGTAGACCTGTTGTTCACCAGCTCCAATCCCCGACCTGAGAGGAACCTCGTCTGAAAAGACATATTCAAATGAATGATACATACCTGTAATCATGAACTGAGTCGTGGAAGAGTATTACCTGTGTCTCCTTTCAAAACATATGACAATAACTCACGTTGCATTCTGGATATTCACTTGGAGCCGATCATAACATACAAATCTTCTCCTGTACACTTCTCTTGGAACCATACTTCATTAGCTGAAATGATTGAATGATACGCGTGTGGCAGCGTTCACTTAAAGGATGAAACCTAATCAAATCAATGATTTTACCACAGTGAGATGGCTCGCGAGAGACAGATATTAGTTAGCTCTTTCTTGCTGCACCTACACAAAGTAAACCTAACCTAAGGAGAACAATTGTTTGATTAATAATAGGACGGCCGGAGAAAAGATAGGTCGTAGATAGAGGCCGAAGAAAGTGACGGTTCCCTCTGGTAACAAGTAAACTTCCCACCTCGCAAACTCAGCCATCCAAAATATGCAAATTTTAATTTGATCAGATTCTTTCTTGGTGAATCTTCCTCAGCGTCTCAGCGTATGGGGACCAGCATACTGATCTATGGTTATAACTCGACCTCTTACTTTTAGCAAGAAGGGCCCTCGAACACCTCCGCGTCGGACTACCCATCGCCTAGTTGGTCAGGGCTGATTAAAAAGGGCAATGCTTCCGTTTAACCACTTCCCAATGAATCCAAAATCAATTACGACTTCCGGGCAGGGAGCACTGCTGTCGGTTGTTCTTAACCCACGTAATAAGGGGCATCCACATCAATACTTGCGAGAGGAGCTTCTAAATCACCGTACCGTCCAACAACCTTATTTTCATTTATTTCTCCGAGCATAACACCTCTTTCGGTACGAATTTTTCTCGTACAACTACTACGTTACAACCAGTATCTCGGAGGGTTTTGACTGGATAGCCATTCACCGTCCCATACGTCACACATACGTTACAGGAAGGTGTGACACTTCGTCATTATTCCACTCTTCTCTTTTTCAGTTCAGAGGACTCTGGACTCTGTCACCTGAACGCGCAGTCAGGACTTTGATGAATTGCCCCGCGCCCATCTCAAGACTCCGGAAGCATACCACAGTGCTCTTTGGCTAATCTGTCCTTCTGTTTCGACTGAGGAGATTAGAACTATTGAGATCCCTCTATACACTGGTGATTGAACATTAAGGGGGGGTACCTCTACAGTCTCCTTGAGCCGACGGGAAATCGAATGCCCGATGCTCAACTTTGACACATTAAAGCACAGAGGAGAGTGATCACCTCCCGATAGGGCCTGCAAAAAGCAAGTGGCAATACTGGCAGAGAGCGAGTGTAGAACTGAAAGAAGAGATGACCCTTGTCGATAAGGAAAGATTCAGCCAGCTACCGCGAAGAGAAACTTCCGAGTCCTGCTGTTCAAGGATTGGAGAGGTGTAAGATGGAGTGTAAGTAGGCGAAACGAATGAAACGAAGTGAAAGAGTGCAAGGTGATGTTGGTGCTATTTTTAGAGGTTAGCATTATGACGAAGATATCGAGTACCACACCGAGCAGTTTGTGCGAGAGAAGAGACTGTAGAAGATATATTATTTGCATTGTGGAAAAGTTTTTTTTCTAACCTTTGAACCAATTTCTAGAGCACCACTTTCAAAGTAATTATTTTGTGTAAAAATGATTTTTCAGAAGGAAAAAGCATGCGTATATATTAATATTATATACTATATATATATATTATATATAATAATAATATATATATATATATATATATTACTATATATTATTATATATATTATATATATATTAATAATATATATATATATATGATATATATATTTATAATAAATATATATATATTATATTACGCATGAATATTGATAAAGTTTTAATGGTTGCAATACTAATAATATTTATCTTGCAAATCAACTCCACCCATAACTATACTGCATAATAATAATAATAATAATAATAATAATAATAATAATAATAATAATAATAATAATAATAATAATAATAATAATAATAATAATAATATTATTATTATTATTATTTTATTATTATTATTATTATTATTATTATTATTATTATTATTATTATTATTATTATTATTAGACAGTGCGTTTGTGTGTGTTAATACTCACAAGTGCGACTTTGTGAGTGAGGAGTACGTTTGTGTGTGTAGATGTGTATGTATGTATGTCTCTTTCGTGGTCGTTTATTGAAATTTTGTGAGCTTGCCTTCATCCATTGGTTTTTTAAACATTGTTTCTATCCTTTTCACCCCTCTCCTTCTCTTTTTTGCATTTGTTATATTTCAAATTATTTGTAAAATGGGGTAGATCCAAAATTTAATATTGGCGTACTATAGAAAAGTAGCTGAATTATTCAAATAAACAAAAGAATGAAAGAAGCATTATTCTTTCTTTCTTTAATTAACGAATTAGACGGCATCAGTCACTAGCGGAGGAGGAGCTATTATTATGTATGAGGGCTATTTTCTTTTTAATTAGTGTTAAAATGTAAACATATATATATATATCTCCCTTATTAATAGCTTAGCATTTAGTATCCAAGTTTGCTAAGAACAAATCTCCTCCTCATAACCTCGAACATTTTTCTCGTTATGACCTTGCGTTTGAGTGAATGTTTTTTTTTCTCTCTCTCTCTAAAATGTTGCTAATTGTATTACTACTTCTCATATTAAATCCACATTTTCTTACTTTTGCTATCGTAGCTTCAAATTTAATGTCAAATCAAGTCATATTCTTTGTTAACATTATTGTCTGCAGGTGAGAAATCCATTTTATTTAAACGGATAGTACTTCAATTATATTCTTTTTATTGATAATATATATATATGGATACATCCCTATGTAGAACTTTACATACATCTTTATACTATATGTATATATAACTACACTATATAGATATACTCATAGTATAATATATTAATATAGTAGTATATGTAGTATATTATATATGTATACTTATATTAAGAATCATATATACACTGATATATAGTACCCACTCTTCAGTATCCGTAGCTTTATATAAGATATATATATATATACTTACTTATATATATAATTATAAATAAAAAGAGAGTCTCTTGAAAGTCTGTTTAAACGAGATCCACTCTTGCCCCTTTCATAGTCCTATTCCATAGGAAGGGCGTGCGAAACTGCCTCAAGTATCACACCTAGATCTCCGCTCCGATCAGAGCGAGGATCTTCATGAAATACTCACTAGCCCTTGATAATACACATCTATGAACTATATATAATATATATATATACTGACTCTAGTAATATATATATATTACTTTACTATATATGCTATATATAATAGTAAAATATAACACTACCTATATATAAGTTAAATATAATATATAATGCTATTGCTTCTTCTCATATACTAAGGATGTCGTATCGTACATATATATAATATAGTACACTCCGTACTTTAGTATATTTTGTCTAAGAACATTAATAAGTAGATATATATTTCATTATCGATATAATATTCCATAATTAATTGTGGGTCCAACAGTGAGATCGTATTCGATTTAAGGTACTTTTTATTATTTTGTAATGTGAGTAAAAGTAGTGGCACCTCTTCTACCAACGAAAAGTAGAATTTATTGTGGAGCCACTCTGCTTTCCCAGTTTATCTCAAAAGATTTGCGTGAAAACATTACACCAAACTTTCAAATTAAAAGCTAATGCGAAATATAGCCACTCGTTGTACTATATGATATATATAAATACTTAGTATTACATACTAGTAATATATATATATATATTAGTAATATATTATACGTTATATATAATAAATAGTAATATATATAATATAATATAGTGTACTATATATATATAATTATGTGTAGTCATGCTTTACCTATTGATTATCATGCTTTTATTGTGACAGCTAATATAATGTACTATGCTTCATATGCTGATCTCAGTAAGAAATGAGTAATGAGTTGAGGCTACCCGTCCTTGTAAACCAGTCCAAGAACCTTTTGTGTAATGATCAGAGAGCAAGTCCTATAGGTCAGTATTAACCAGGGAATGAGTAATGGGTTGAGGCTACCCGTCCTTGAAAACCAGCCCAATTTCTGTTTCCGCAACATGGAAACTGAGGCTAGAGACGTGCAATTAATCTCGTCCTTTCTATACAATTAATAAATGGCTCAGTTGTCCTAGAACACATAACAGTCGCGAGATATCGAGCCCCTTCAAGATTGTCTCATTCTTGAATCTATTCACTTCGGACCTTTCCTATAAGATTCCTATACCTTCTAATTTTTCACACGCTCCTATTGTCACGCTTTATCCACTATGCGACTTTTCACCACAGATTTTGGCTGGAACATCATCACATTACCCAGCTCCGTGTAACAGAACACGCCCTAGCCGCTACACGACAATGTGAGCCCTCCTTTACATTCTCTCAAAACACAAGTTTCTACATTGCACCTCTAAGCCCACATTCACTACCATTCACAACTCCTTTCCTCTTCGACTCTGCCATCCCAGCCGTCCTCTTCTCTCAACTTTCCAAAGTACTTATAATCTATTATCTCTTAAAATATTCTTTCACACCCCAGACATCTTGTTCCTCTCACGATCTTTCAATGCTTGCTCATAACTTCTATCATGAATCTTCACCCGCAGTGTCCGTACCTACACTTTGCTCATACCCATGTAAAACCTTATCTTCTCAATCACTGATACGCTCCTTACTTTCAAACCCCCTCCTTTCTCTATCAACACTGTGACATATCCTCTCTCTCCAGTCCTCTCTCAATATCTCTTTCTCTAGCATTCTGTAAAGGCCCACACACAAGACAACCAGAATCATTATGCATTTCTTTATTATTCAGGCTCTACGAGAGGCACCACATCGCACAGTGAGCTCTCCATGTCTATAGGATATAGATCATATCTCCTATATCATCTATATATATATATATATAAATACTAAATGTCAGTAATTTTATTACCCTTATATATTACTTTATTGATATATAGTCATCTTGGTTATACTATTATATATATATATATATATATATATATATATATAGCGTATATATATATAGCAAAAAGATTTTATTTAATAAAGAGCCTATATATATATTTATATTTAAATTATTATTATTAGCTTAGTATATACTCTAGCAGTGACGTGATAATAGTTCTCACTAGGCGTTGGGATTTATAATCAAAAAAACCGCGTGTACGTTTATTTTTAAATAAAAAACAAATCCATTTTTTTTGTAAAAAATAATATGCAGACCACTCTAAATCTCTAAAAAATATTTGAGTTTTTTCTCCTGCTTGATCAAATTGAAGACGGTTTATCTCTGTTTTTTCAAATTTGAGAATGTTCACCTCTTGTTTGATCAAATTAGAGGTTTTTCTTTACTAGATCAAATTACTGAGGAAATTAGAAATAAGTAATCAATATTAAAAAAAAAATTATATATAAAGTAATTTCGATTAAAGCACTAATCATTTAGCTTAACTCGACAAACTATAATTATTACATTATTACGAATATTATCTTGCATGACATTATATCAAACTCTGTTTCTTATTATTATTATTCTATATCCTAATTTATTAAATAATTCATTAATTAAATATTATGTAGTAATAAATACTCTATAACTCAATATACCTGATACACGTATGAAAATACACCTCCATAAATTACTTTAAATAAGCGCGCAAATATTACATAATGTATTATATATCATATAAGTATATATTATATATTAATATATATATATATATATATATAACTATATAATATAGATTTATATATTATATATATTATATATATACTATATTAATAAATATAATATATATAATAAAAATATATTAATATATAATTATTAATATATAATATATATATATGATACTATATATATATATATATATATAATATATATATATATTAATATTAATTATATATATATATTATATTATATAATATAGTAATATATATATAATCTATATATATATATATCATATAATTTAATATATTATATTTATAATAGCGAGTAAATGTATTACTTAAATATATATATAATATAGTACATAACTCCATATTTTGACAAACCAGTAGTATAGATAATTAATATATCATATATATATATTATATAGTTTTTATATATCAATATATTAACATATACTAATATAATTTTATATCAATTTGGATCATTATAAGCTAGCTATATATAATATATATATCAGTATTATATATTAATATACATATAATATACATTAGTTAATATTGATATCACCACTCATAATAATATCCTCGTGGTATTAGTAATATCATATAAATTCTATTTCAGTCAGGTACTAATCTGCATAGTCAAGTACTTATTTCGTCCCCAAGAAACTCTTGTGTGTGGACGGAGAATATAGGTGAATGACATGTACTAAAGAAAGCAATCTCGAAAAGGTGAAAAGTGCGAGATGCGAAAGAATTATTCATGTGTAGGTAACGACATATGGACAAAGTTTTGCTGAAAGAGGAAATACCTCTCTGAACTGCCTTACCCCACATCCGCCCCTACCTGTACCATAATTACTTTACATAATGGACTTCACGAATTCACTCAGATAAATACCCGACCCTTAGACTTCATCGGAGTACTGGCGACCGTGCTCATCTACTATGGAGTTACGAATCACGTCTCAGTGTAAGTGTATCATCCATTGGCACCCAGGTGGGCCACCAACATACCCCCTCACACAAAACCCCACCATTTTCACTCCTAATGTGCACCTTTATTCTCGACCTCTGCCAAAACTCACATTTTTGTCCATCAGACATTCCTTTACTGACTACAATCCACTTTTTCTTCGATCTCGCCAGACCGGATCTGGTTATCCAACACACTACCCCACATATACGTCCGACTTAAAACCGATCTATCATTCATCCTTTTCCACATAGAACCAAACCATCTCAAACCATTAACTTCCATTTATTCTTCTATTACCCCTATTACTGTCACACCAACACAACCTCACAATCATAAAATGTTCGAATTCTCCTGCATATTATATCAATTTCTTACTCACAAGCGTGAGAATATATTGCACCCACTCTAACGCAGTTGATTCCATGCTCACACCATGTATGAAACTTTAACCATCTCTTATTATATCTTACTATTATTCCATCACATAGAGCTCTCTCAACTTTGCAACTAAAACTTTTTAACTCCTACACATATCACTATAAGAGCTAACAAATCAATTAGTCGTATCATGTTAAGACCCCAATAAGCAAATCAAAAAGTGAGCTATATCCCATAATATTACATTCACCAACTGATTTTTAGTAATATCTGCACCAGCCATCGACTCTCATGCATTATCCATCAACATCACCTTATAATAATAACCAATCGTATAAAGATAGAGTTTACTTTAAAAACTGCAGTACATTACTATTCTATCAAGAGGTGCTGCTTTCTCCATCCAATAACAATAACTCACACTGCAAAGTTACATGTTCCTACCACCACAACCATAACACTTTAAATCTACTTAGATCATACAGTTTACTTATTTACAAACCCCATCTACTACACTCCAAACACACGTGCCAAATTTCATCTACCAATTCTCTCAAACTTTTTTCAATTCACGCCACACAAAACCAAATCATTCCGCATATAATAAGTAAGGCATGGGCACCCTCCACTTACTCCATTCTCCATCATTCTCGGCATCTATTGCCTTGTCTGATCCCACCTTCATAATACTTTCCATTAACTCCACATTCCAATACAAATTGAAATATAACCAAGTGAAGATCATAACACAACCCTGCCTCACTCCCGTTGATAATTAACTAAACAATCACTTTTGACACCATGTATTCTTACACACACTCATCACTATCGTCATACATTCTTTGATTCACATTCAGAAGTCACTACCACCAACAACTCATATATAATATTCACTAACTACCCTCTAGCCATAGAGTCTTCACTACCTATAACCTCATATCAAGTACCCTCCTAGTTGCAAATCCATTATAAAACTTTAAATACTAATTAATATCTTTCTTCTCCCTCATTTTTCTATCATTTGCATATTGCATTCAATGTAAAGATTTTGATTCACACATCCTCACATCATCCTCTACCACTCCTTAAACGCACCTTGTTCTTCACCAATCATGTCTTCTCAGTCAACTCGGCGCACGTCTTTCAACGTGTAATCAAAAATACCATATCAATATTTCTTCCCATGCGTATAACACTCAATAAAATACTTATATACTCCCTATATAAATTTCTTACAGTTTTCTCTTTATCTCCACATTTACCCCTATATAAGGGTTACTATTATGTGACTCTTCACTTCAATCCCTCGAGTAAACTATATACACTACCTCCATAAAATACCGCTTATTTTCAATTACACTAACTTCAAGATCCAATCTCACCATCTTTATCTAGCCTCCAGTTCTTGATCATTAATTGCACCTCACAATAATTTACATCTATACTCATTTGCAGATCGAATTCAGCATTTATTTTTCAATCTATATCTCTCGCTTTCTATACTTATGCACCATACAGTCCTCTCTCTTTTTTGGCTTGTAGATAAACCTCATCCCCAAAAATTGACCAATCAATTCCTTCTACCATTAGCTACCCAGTTGCATAAACCACTCTATCACTATTCCACCTAATCACCTCTTTCGATTTTATCTGCCATATACTGACTACTAGCTATTATTCTCCGAATACAGTCAACCGTGTTCTTTCCCACAACATTCCCTCAAATTCTATTGTTCATCAGTTACAAAAAACACCTCCCTATTCATGTTCATCTCTGAGCAGTCCCCTTATTCAATAATATAAACCTAATTACGCGCTTCCTTCCAGTGATATAGCTTCTCCTATTCCTTATGTGTGTAGTCCCCATTCATCCGCCTTCTCAAAATACTGTTTAATTTACCTCCTTATCTTTATCTTCCTTTAGTACGCAATCTTATAGCATTTCTGCTTATAATTCCATACCTTAATATTTAATTCCAAGGCATGCTTCTTTTGAAATCTATCTTCATTGCTTTTATCAGTACAATCAACCAACTCACTCGCTTTTTGTTTTTTTACCTTCTTTAAAAAGCGCTTTTCATGCATATCACTCTCATATTCATTCACCACCCACTACACCAAGTTCGCAATCTTATCTTCCTACATTTAGCAACACCCATCATACTTCTTATGCAACTGCAAACACAATTGCATTCCAGATTAAATTTAGTTTCAGCTACGACTATTATTGACAGTTAAAAAACACAGTATCAACCATGATATCCATATCTGTGTTTCCATTCATCTGATTTAGTCGTTGCGATTCGTTAGTCTTACTAACTTATCCTTAATTATTTTGTTCAGCTTAAAAATATGCTACAACTGCTTAATTTTACCCTCTCTCCCCTCCGTATCACTTTCCACTCTCCACTCACACAAGTACCAACTAACTTAATTATACATAGCAACCTCTTTGGCCACGAGCATAATGATCCGATAAGACTCTTTCTAAACACCTCTCTACTGACATTTAACATCCAACATATACTACAACATCTCCTACTTCACCATCTCCTACAACAACTCAAAATCAATCATACTTTTCACTTCTTTATACCATCTCTTACCTACACCAACAATCGTATGCTTATTACATCCACTGGCTATACTCTTGTGTTTAAGAAAGTATTACTTACACACACACCTCTCTCCTCACAGAAAAATCCATTCCCTTGCATCCCACTACCATTCCAATGATTTTATCCTGTACAACTCTCCCCAAAAAACCACCTGCTTATAAACATCCTTTTTATTGATCATATATATATAATTACTATATTATATATATATATATATTATATTTATAATATATTACGTACATATATAATAATAATATATATTATATTATAGATATATATATATTATTAATTACAATACTAATCACTATTATAAATAGCTACTTATCAATATATATAAATATAGATATAAGATATATATATATATATATAAACTATACAATAATGAATATATAAAATCTGTTATTAATAGTCAATAGTTAGGCCTAGAAGCGGGTATTGGTACTTACTGTATTATTTTAAAAGAGAGCTTAAGCTTTATTCGATTGCGTAAATTTAAAAAAAAAAAAAAAAAACATTTTTGTTTTAAAAAAAAACCTTTTTTTGCAAAAAAAAACCAAATAAAAAAAAAAAACCGTTTTTTTCACAACCGCTATACATATATTCCTATATACTACTATATAACATATATTTAAGTACTAAGTTATCTATATAACTTCATTACACTTTACTAACATATAGATTCCCAGATGTACTAGGTAGTATACTTAATATATTATAATACCCATCGTTATAGTAGTATTATAAGGTAATATATAGTTATATGTATATCATTTACTAGTGAAAATGTAGGAAGAGCACGAATACTGACGATGTTACTGGTGTTGGATGCTGTCGAGGTTGTTTCCTAATACAGAAACAACTATACATACAGACACTATTAATCTGTTGAATTACCCATACGGATAATGCGTAATGCAAGTGTTTATATGCATATAAAATGAAGCTACTTGCTCTATGTTATTTTAGACAAGTGTTATACAATGTGTTACCTGGTTGCCATCTGTGAGGTTGTTTCCTAAAAGAAACTAACATACAGACACTATTATCGTGTTGAATTACCACGGTTTGCGTAATGCAAGTGTTCAAAATGGCACTTCCTTGTTGTAGACAGTGTTCATATCGCTCACGCAGAATCTCATACATATCCCGGAAGAGAGAGATTGCCCCGGACCTCTGCAAAAAGTAGGAATAGTTTTTTGCGGATCTACACAGTGGAACACACACTCCTTTAACATTACTTACAAGTTGGCATTAGGTGGTGTAAGATCGGGGGGATTGGATTGGTATGGAAAGTCAGTAACACACTTAATGATTAGTCCAAGAAAGTTGTCCTGCAGCATAGCTAGAGATTCTCGAGCGGTATGGCTGATACAATTGTCAGTTGATACAATAGACAGCATAACAGTTTTTCTTTGTGGCGTCTTATTAAATATCTCTGAATTATTGTTCTGCCACCAATTCCAAACTAGGGCTCGGCCCCCCTTTACGACCACCTCCATATGAGCGGAAATAATACTCAGCTATGAAAACCTTTTCCTCCGTTGTGAAACCCATTTACAGCATTATCTGCACACCACAATTTCCCTTTCACAACTGGGAACACGTTCGATGAAAGCTCTGCCCTGTCGACAAACGCGCATGCTCGTTCGAAATGAGCGAGTTTCAGTGCTGTATATTTTGGCGCATACCGTATAATATGATAATATATATATATATATGTAAGATATTTCAGTCATATGTATAAAAATAAATATATATATATTATATATAGTTATATATTATTATATATATTATATATATATATTATATATAATATATATATATATATATATACTATATATATATATAAAGCTATATTTCTTGCATTCTTTCTTTTACTTTCGACACTTGGTGGTGGACATCTTGGGAAGCCGGCCTTAAAAGTTCGATTTGGCTGTAGTTCCCCATATTCAACCCTTTGAGAACGCCATTAACCATGTTAAAAGGAAGTTTTATAATATATATATATATATATATATAATATATATAAAATTATACATAGATATATAATATCTATATATAATAATTATGCATATATATAATTTATCTAAAAATGTAGTTAAAAGCATTATATAATATATTTATATATATATATATATATATAATATATGTGGTAATTGGTTTTGTCCGTTCAACAACCCTTATTTGTTTGTTGGGTTTTCTATTTATATATTTCAATAATTTACTCTCATCCTAAAAATAGTTGTTTGAACGCGATTTGTTTGGACATATGAAGACCGAGGTTTTTTTTTTAACCAATTAATTAATTAATAACAGCAGTGTTCGCGTATATGCGCGTGAAATGGGGAGGAGAGAGTGAGGTATCTAATAGGAAGAAGTTTGAGCCAAATTTATGGCACTATGCCCAAATGTTTCGTTAGTAAGGGAAAAAAAACGTTTTTGGCACTTTGATTTTCAGTTAGGAAAGCGTGAGATTGTTTAGTCGTCTTTGGACCATCATTCATTTCGAGTTGCTGCCACCTGCTCTTTCTCTTTAATCAAAAGGATTCTTTTTTTTTTTCTTTTTTTCACACGCGCACCCTCCCTCCCGCCCCCTCTAATATAGGGGATGTAGATTTTGTCTTCTGTAGAAAACGAAAAAATACAATTATTTATTTTTTTATTATTGATATTTGGTGATTTTCTTCATTGTGTAAGGAAGACTTTAATATTCTCAAAAAATTAGTGGTTATTTTTACCTTGACAAATGTGATCTGCACAAATGGTGAATTATTCGACGAGATTTAAAACATATTGAATATAAATAGACGTTCTGAGAAAAAGAAATTGAATGTGATGTTTTGTGACAAAGGTTTCGTTTATAATGTTTGGAACCGTTTTTTGTAAACATATGTTCATGTTATTTAGTGTTTTACATTCCCAACCGGCAAAATTTGTGATTTGAGGAAAAAATATCAAATATACGCAAAATTACGAAGAAATACGGTTTTTTTTTTTTTTTTTTTTTTTTTTTTTTTTTTTTTTTTTTTTTTTTTTTTTTTTAATTTGGCAAAAAAGATTACTAGTAAGAAATAACTTTTTATTTTTTAATTTAAATTGCTCAAGTGAGAAAAGTAGTTTGAACATAAAAGTGAACTAATGTTGTAAATATGTAAAATCTTAGGCTAATTACGAGTTTACATTGATGTAAATATTTATAGAAGGAACTCTTATTAAATGAAAATAATAATAATAATAATAATAATAATAATAATAATAATAATAATAATAATAATAATAATAATAATAATAATAACTCGTCGTGTCCTGTAGACTGGTATTTAATTTTTTTTTGTTTATAATCTCTTTAGAGGTGTGCCAAATATCTTAAAGCAAATAAAAAAATTTTGATGTAATTTTAAAAAATGATGAGTTTTTTAGAAAGTGAATTGGTAGTGAAAGACGAAATGCTTGAAGATGAATCAGAGGACTCATCTATACCCCTTACGATGATTCAGATCATGGTACTTCTCCTTCAGTGGTACTTTGGAGTAGTATCTGTGGATGGATTGTTTATTAAGAATGTAATTTTATCAAAAAATCAATGATTCATATTTCATAAATGAAAATGATTCGTTAGTACAATTTTTTGTTTTTGTTTTTTTCGATGGTGGAGTCGTATTGTTTATGGATTTTACTAAGAGTGAATCTAGTCTAAAGCCAATATATTCTAGAGAAATGACACTAGAAGCTCATTTTACCTTTGCATCCCCGACATCTTCTACATCTACAAAAATGGTTTCTAGTGAGGCTGCGGCAAGAGCTAACATTACGACCCCACGTTCACCTCCTTTAGTTAGTATGACTCCTAGAATGTCTTCTTCTAGAGAAGTTGGAGATTCCTGGCAATGGAGTAAAGATGGAGCACACTGTTCAGTAGTTTGTGGTCAGCATGGGCTACAAATGCAATACAATACTGATACAGTGAATAGAGGTTTAAGACAAGAAAATGATAGAGATCTATTACAAACCTGCAGAACTAGTGAAGGTGTATCCTCCTCTAGAATGGATTCCAAGAGCACCGAGGCGCGCACAAATACAACTACTACAAATTGTCAAAAAATTCGTCTTTGTGAAAGTTCACTCACACCTTTGCCACATCCTCCTGAAAGTGCTTCAAAAGGAAGTCGTATTCATGTTGCTCGTCCTTACGAACGTCGCTGTAAAAGTACTGCTCATATTGTTCTTCAGAATAATACAAAATCTGAAGAACAAAGACCAAGAGAGTTCCATGGATCTACTCATTTAGAAGATTTGAGTAATAGAGTGAAATGTAGAAATACAAAAGATCACGAACAAGATATCCCAAGCTTGCAGTCTGCTTCTCATTACCATCAGCCTTATTATGACTATAGACAAGCTCCATCTACATCACTGTGTTCGTGTCCTCATTGTACTACTCTACATAGCCTTATGACATCTCTAAGATGTGAGCTTCCATGCAGATGTCATTGTCAACATCATGAAGTTTCTCAAAAGAAAATGGTGAAATTAGCACATCCTCTCTTCCAGACTTTCAATTCCCATCGCTCTTATGAGACACCTTTGCTCACCAGATATTCTAAGAGGGATGGTGTCCCTATAATGTCAGCAACAATGCCATCAACAACTAGAAGATTAGATACCCCTGTGCCTTCCTCTCAGTCTCCTTCTCCAGAAAGAACACCCACTCCTCGACATAAGCAGTTTATGAAACGAGATTCGTATTCATTGGAAAAACCCCAACAGGTAAGTACCACTAGTAGGTACTAGAGAAAGTCTTCTGGTAATCTGAACACATTATTATTATGATTATTATTATTATTATTATTATTATTATTATTATTATTATTATTATTATTATTATTATTATTATTATTATTATTATTATTATTTTGTAATAGTCATGAGGATAATAATAGAGCAGGAATAGTAGTAGTAGTAATAATAAAGATATTTTAGGTTGATGCTGGGTAAAGTAGGAAATTTAGTTCAGTAATTTTAATAGTAACAGTTCCCCGAGAAGGTTTTGGGTAATAATTTTCTTTAATCTATTTTTCTTTTTGTGAAAGTAATTTGTGTTTGACCTTGACCCATAGTATTTGAAAATAAAAATAATAATAGTAGTTGCAAAATGTTATCTTGGATTTGATAATTAATTACCAGTTGTAATAGTTACGTTTTGGTTTGGACCTGAGTTAAACATTGAAGAGAATGAAAGTACTTATTGCTTATTAAGAGTAGGAACAAAGTGGATTATATGGGATTTTGCAACTTGTGGTTGTCTATCTAATTCTAGTGATTCACATGATTGTATTCTTTCAGTATTTTATGGGGGAGTTCAAGAATTTTATTATTATTATTATTTATTTATTTATTTATTTATTATTTATTATTTATTATTTATTATTTATTATTTATTATTTATTTATTTATTATTATTATTATTATTATTATTATTATTATTATTATTATTAATTATATTATTATTATTATATTATTTATTATTATTATTATTCTTTATTATTTACAGTATTATTTATTATTATTATTATTATTATTATTATTATTATTATTATTATTATTATTATTATTATTATTATTATTATTATTATTATTATTATTATTATTATTATTATTACATTTTTGTCCATGCAATAACAAAATTGGTTTAAAAGATTTGAAATATATATTTGTTGATGTCTAAATTTATAATTAAAGTGTTTCCTAATGTGAAGCAATCAGTACAATACGATTTATAGTTAACTTAGTATAGGGACTATACATTACATTCCTCAGCCTTCTAAAATATTTCTTTTCTCTGGTCCCTTCTTTGGGCCTGTGTTAACTTGCAGGGGAAAGAAGCCCACAGAAAAAAACGCTCTAGGAAGGGGAGGAGGCCTAGGACAATCCATATTGATGTTTACTGTTCCACAAGCTCGTCCTCCTCTGACAATGATTCCGAAATATCTTGCAGCTCATCAAACTCTACTATTGGAGAAGAAATTTCTCATAAAAAACCTTCAGCTCACACATTGGTTGCTCTTGGGTCAAAGAAAAATCAGTACAAAAATAATTTTCAACTTCAGTCACAATCATTGGAACGAGTTGTTGGTTTTGACAAAAACGTTACTCAGCCTAAAACTGTGACTTATGAATCAACTCCTGTAGAAGGTAAATCACGTGCTGGAACTTTCATTACAGATCATCCTCTCTCACTTTGTTCATCTCCTTCAACACCTTTGGAGAGACCAGTCTCTTCTCCTCCTCAAGTAAATGTGGATCGATATAGCTTTGAAGAAACTCAAAGAAACATATTGACTGATTTGCCGCTACCTCGCCCACCTAAACCTAGAACCCTGCCTATTTCACCCTTGAATTCAAATAGAAAAACACAATCTCTTACAACAGATGATTATTCTCAAGAATATGATATAGAGGAACAAGAAAATAATCATTATAAATTAAACAATGACTTTGTTTCCCATTCACTGGGTTCCTTGGTACTGGATTTTGAAAATACCACAGCATCGCAATTAGACGCTGATATGACAGACCTTAATACTGCCTTCTCAGGTCTTTATACAGAGGAGGAAAAGGATAAAAGTTATAGCAGTGATGATATATTTATAAGGCCTTGGCGTTCTCCGGAATTAGAGAGGCAGAGATATCTGACTAATTTAGAAGAAAATAGTAATAATTTATTTCAGGACAAAAGTGTGCAACATCCAACTGAGTTTAACGAACCAGAACCACTCAAAACTCCCACTGAAGTGTTTGAATTAGCTAAATTATCTGTTTTTAAAGACTTTTCTGAAGAAGAACTTCAGGTTATATCCAAATCTCTTGCAAGAAGGGAATCTGAAAGATCAGGAATGTCAAGACATTCAGGCACTTCACTTAGTCGGCATAGCTCCTTCAGATATCCTAAGACATCATCTTTGATGAGTAGTAGGTCCTCACTCCACTCTCCCATTAGTAAGGAGAGCTTTCCTGATATCCCAAAAGCAAGAAGAAATGTATCAGAAGAGGTACGAAAATTCTTGAGAGACTTAAAACAAGGAAATGGTAAATCCCCAAGAACCTCAAGTCAAGATAATGCTTGGAATTCTCTACCATGTAGAGGCAAAACCCGACAAATCGATGTTGATTATAAGAGTAAACAGGTGACAGAGGAGTTACCTTCGCCGTCTAAATTTTCAAGTAAAGCTGAGAGTGTGACTAGTAATGCTACTTCCAGTAGCAGGAGGCAGTCCACAGGTTCTCGCCTAATAAATGTTGGACATTTGAAAAGATATGATCAGTTTCCATTTAGCACATACACTTATCCTGGCCCTTATCAAAGCCACCCTACTGTTACACTATCGGATGATGATCGACGATTTGTTCGAACTAATGTATTCGGGGAAACTTTAAAAGCTAGTAGGAGGCATGGGGTTCATTTTGGTCCTCCACGAAACCCTCAGTGCTCGTGTGTCAGTTGCAGAGTTTGGCGTTTAAATAGTAATCGAAGTATAGATGTCGAAAAAGAAGTTTCTCCTCCTCGCCCCCGAACTCGTTCTTTATCGGAAATAAGTCACCGTTCGTCTTCTTGTTCATCTTCTTCGTCTATAAAGAAATTTTCATAAAATTACGATGTGTATTTTAAATTTTTTTAATTTTTTTTTTATTAATGTTAATTTTTTATGCGTGTAATTTTGCTCACATTTTTTGTAATAAGAAATCTGTCGCAAACGATGATAATGTCTTCATGGCTAGGTAAGATACAAATAAAATAAGTTTCATACTTCAATATATTCTTAACAATAATTTTGCAATAATTCATTTATATTTTCTACTTCTTCTTCTTCTTGAGCAGTGTTCACTTTAAAAGAATGCTTCTATTTATTGAATGTATGTATGTTTGAAAATGGTACGAGATATTAAATAGTTGGATTGCATAAATATTTAACCAATTTGGTATTCTTAATTTATATATATATATATATATATATATATATATATATATAGAGACATAGATATATATATATATATATATAAAAATATAATATATATATATATATATTTTTATATTATATATATATATATATATATATATATATATATATATATATATATATATATATATATATATATATATATATATATATATATATATATATATAGTATAATATATATATGTTGCAGCGCAGCAGAGGTTGGAAGAAAGTAGCAACAAACTCGATTTAATTCGACTTTCCTTAGAAAGGATGAGGGGAGAGTTGCCTCCCGGATCTCTTGTCGCTTCCGAGGTTTGTACTATAATTTAATATATATATATATATTATATATATATATATATATATATATATATATATATATATCAATATTTATACATATAGTGATTATATATATAAATAAATATATATATTATATATATATTAATATATATATATATATAATATTATTATATATTATATATATATATATATTATATTATTATAACTTCAGTTTTAAACTTTTTATCAGGACAATTCTAGAATAAAATAAAATTGTCACCTTTTTCAATAATCTGAGCATCGTCCACTCACTTACGGACATTTTCAAGGATATTTTTAGTAACGAACAGGGATGGCACGAAAAATATCAAATGAAAAAAATCAACTGATTTTTTTCTAATTTTTTTTATTAAAAAAAAAATCATGATTTTTTGATTTTTTGATTTTTTTTAAAGGTTTTTTATATATTTAAGTGATTTTACTTCAATAGAAATAAATTATAATAATAATAATGTAGCAAAGCTACTCTGTTCCAAATTTCTACACTATTGTCAACAAAAGATCATGTTTCAAACAGGTTTTTTTTTTATTTCGATGTAATATTTATCAATATTACAAATAATATCAGGTGTTACTATTAATTATTTATCGACCCCATATTCTCCATTAAAATTATCCGATTCTCAATATTGATAATTTTTATTTATATTATGAAGTTTTTAATATATTTTTTGCAATTTCTAACATACTATTGGCATTGTAACCAGTAAGTCCGTAACACGCTTTAGTGTTGCTGTTTCATTATGTCATAAACTATAGGCCCTATTTTAAGATTTTGATTTACATAGATTGAATAAATCACTTCAAAAATAATACTATGTCGAACTTAAAAAAAAAGTTTGTTTACATTTTAATTTCGCGTGACGTGACGAATCTGAAAAAATCAAAAAAATCAAAAATTGATTTTTTCTAAAAAAAATCAAAAAAATCACCAACCCACCAAAATCATCAAATCACTAAATTTATAATTTTAAAATATAAGCTTCGTTACTAACGAAGCTTATATTTTAAAATGAAAAAAAATTTTCTCCCATAAAACTTAAAAGTAAGATTAAAAGTTATCAGTAAATATACCAAAATTAAGAATAGTGTTATTATATATAATATATATATATATAGATCTAATAAAATATATATATATATATATATATATAATATATATATATATATATATATATATTATATATATATATATATATATATAATATATAATATATATATATATATACGGTGACAAGAGACACTGGAGCACTCTCTCTCTGCTTTTCCTCCTTCCATCCAATTACACAGCCTTTTCGATAAAGAAAATGTTCCTAACAGAAATCACACGGCACACAATACAAATGGCACGGTAACGGGCAAACTTAGAGTCAGGTTACGTAATATAATATATATATATATATATAATTATATTATATATATAATATATATAATATATTATATATATTATATATATTATTATATATATATTATATATATATATATAATTATATATATATATTATATAGTAAGGAAGCATTAAAAACCACTCTTATTTTCAGTTTGTATGGATGAATAACACTATGGTGTGTTCCCTTTCAGTATTTAGAAGTTCATCCTTCTCTAATTTTTCTGCGAAATCAAGTTTTAACATTTTATCTATATTTTATTCGTACTAGGCAAAATAATCTTTATCAGTAGAAATTTATTTCCCAATGAGAATAGTCTACCTAAAGCTTAACTTTTGTTAGGAAATTTAGGATTTTCACTTTAAATGGTAAACCCACCTAAAAACTTAAAAGAGGTTGTTCTTTGAAATGTACTTTCAACTATTGTTTTCCATTCTGTGTTCATCAACACTCTCATAAATCTGTTCTGAATTCTTTTCAGAAAATTCTCTTAAGCAATATTTTTCGAGCAAATTTTCATCCTTTTCAATTATCTGGGTTTTGTGACATCTTAAACTCATAAATGCTGAAATTCCATCTGGTGTAGATCCTTGTAAGGCCCAGCCAAAATGATACGTAACTGCAAAAATATGGTTAAAAGGACCTTCTACTACTTCTATTGGCTTTAACAGCTCACTTTGGTTTATTCCTATTAATAATCCTATTTTGGATTCAATAAAGTTGAGTGGAACATGACTCAAATAATCTAATCCACATATCTTTGAAGGATGGAGACTCTTCCTTAGTAAATGGCCACTATGTTTTACAATAAATATTATTTACAGTCTCAAATTTCCTCATCTCAATACCATAAATCTCTAAATTATTCAGAATGTACGTTATTATCTTATTTTGTCCAAACATTGTTGTTTTGTCTATATCCTTTTGGGCTTTCACATATTTCATACCTAATTCTGAAGCTAAATTCAAATCCATAAAACATGCTGAAGAATAGGTATATAATCCCATATATGTTTCAATTACTTTATTTTTACCTTTGAGCTTGATCGTAACTGGTATTGCAGGATATGATAACTTTCTATTACTTACTTTTGTTTGAAAGTTTTTGTAGTAGTATTTTCTGACTCTTTTAACTTTGAGTTATCTACCAAACTTACAGTGAGAGCTGATGGTGAAGAGTTTGAGCTGTTTTGCTCTTTCTTTGAATTTGCATTTGCTTTTTCTTTTGTATCATCTCTATGCAAAAGTGTTAGATGTTGCTTATTACATCTTTCACACTTTTCTGGTCTCCTACAATTGCTACTAAAATGATTTGTTTTGAGGCATTTAAAACATAATTTATTATCTTTAATAAACTGTATTATCTTATATTGGCTTTGTTTTTCAGGAATTTTACATTTATTTATAGTATGATTTTCTTTTTTACAAAATTCACAAAAGTTATATTTATTATTATTATTATTATTATTATTATTATTATTATTATTATTATTATTATTATTATTATTATTATTATTATTATTATTATTATTATTATTATTATTATATTATTATTATTATTATTACTATTTCTATGGTCATTTTTGTTTTCTTTTGTATAAAATGACTTACCTTTTTCACCTTGTATTCTTGTTTCTTTTGATATGGCACCAAGTTCACTAAATAATGGAATATTTAAGAGTCTTGATTCCTTATCAACAAACTGCTAACATACCAGAATTTACTACTTTATTTTCTTCATAGATTTTTATCAACTTTATATCCATTTTTCACGCTGATTATATGGATGTTTTTGAACTATTTTGTAAATCACACCAGTAGAATTCAACTCATTTAAAGGTGAAATATTGCTCATGGCATTATTGATAGCATTTAAAAACAAAGAAAATTCTGCCATAGCATTTCCATCTTCAATTTTAATATCATTCCATTCCTCTAACTTTTTCAAATAGGTATTAGCAATAATTTGTTCATTTCCATATTGTAGTTCCAATAATTCTACTTCTTTTATAACTTAGTTCCTCATTCATATGCAAACAACTTCTCACTATGCCTTTTGCTTGACCTTCAGTATACTTCATTAAATAATAAAGTTTATTCATTTCACTATCACATTTTCCTTCTATGTTGGTTTTATAAGCTAGAATAAACTCTGAATTTGGTTGGATCTTTTCCTGTAAACACCTCTGGCTCACATAGAGGTAAAGGATTTTTAGTGTTTATTTCTTTTAAAATTTGTACTAGTATGGACTCCTTATTATTATTTTCAACTTTATTTTTTATTTTAGTTTCTGAAAAATCTACATTTTTATTTTCATGCTTTACTGAGCTATCACTAATACTGATAATGAAAATTGGCTTTTCTAACTTTTGTTCTATTTGATTCAAACTTTGTTCCAAGTTTTTTTCCAAGTTTTTTATATAACTACTATGTCGGTACACGTCTAGGTTTTCTTGTTCTTTTTTTGCCAAATATTCTTGATGTGCTTGTAATTCTGCTTTATTTCTTTCTATATCAAGTGCCAAGGATTTTGCTATTGAACTTTTTGAAGTGGATTTCCTTGCTTTACTTGCTTTTTACTAATGTTACTTGCGCTTTCTTGTGGTCTAATCTTTGCTTCATACTTACTCATATACTTGGAAATATCACTTTTCAACTCATAATAAGGCTTCAATTTTAATGTAAGCCATTGTTGTATTTTATCTGACTCTTGTGATTCAGCCATCAATTCACTACAAGCATTTTTTAGTGCTTCGACTTTTGCATCTAATTGAAGTTCGTCAGATTTGAGCTCGAAACTTAGATCTATTTCATTTATAAATGCACGCCATAATTTACCTTTTATTTCATTTAATTTATAAGTAACAGCTGCTAATTTTCCTGAAGGCATTCTTAAACCTCCTTCAGAAATTTCAGTTTCGTCTATTTTCTCCATTCCTTTAACTTTAACTCAGTATTACTCATTTATTATTATTATTATTATTTATATATATATTATTATTATTATTATTATTATTATTATTATTATTAAAAACTTTCAAACTCACTTGCAAACAATAATAATAAAAAAACAAAGGAAGGGTAGTATTTTTAACACACTATATATACACAGATAAATTTTTATATGTCTTATATATAAGTTTACCTGTATATATTTTACTTTATTTTTTTATTTTTTTTATTAGTATTCTCTACGCTTAAATACTTAATGAACTATGAGAATTTTGATTCCTCACATCTTCTTCATACCACCATTTCTGACAACTTCTTTATTTTGAAGAACTATTTTGTAAAGTTCATAACAACAGGATTGTTATACGCAGTTCGATAAATTTCTTTATTTTGCGCAAGTCGAAATATACGAACAGGTTCTAAAAAAATATAACAAAATATATATAAATATTTAAAAGAACAAATACTAAATACTAAAAAATAAACATAATAATTATACATAATTCATATTATTTATTTGGGGACATTCATTTATTTTTTGTCCTTAAATTTATTTGTTACTTTTGTAAACTTATGTTGATACATTCATTATTTACCAGCTATAAAATAATTTAAACTTCAAACTAACCTTCAAAATACTGATGAATAAGACTTTTTTTTATCAGAAGAAATGAGCTTGGGGTGGTTATTGATGTTACTTAAGGTGCAGGGCTGCTTTAGTATCATTAATAAGGTTGCTTGGGATTAGTAACTCTCATCTGTAGCTTGAATTCCTAATCTTCTTAATGAATTCTTTGCTCTTCTGTAGAGTTTTCGTTGTTCCTAAGTTTTCTTCTGTAGCTTCCTTATTTATACACCAATTGATTGAAGAATTTGTGATTGCTAAGATTTCACCTCAATATTTTTCTTCTTTGTGAAAACCTAAACACTTGCCGTTCTTATTGTCTTCTTCAATTCTTCTTTGTGTTGCTTGAAGTTCAATTCTGCACTTTGCCTTTTCTTCTAAATTAATTTAGACAAAGTCAGTTTTATGGCTTCAATATTCTATGTGAGTATCTGCAACAGCTTATATTTGCTTGCAGTATCTCCTATTTTTCTATTTTCTTAATATTTGGCTTTCTTTAGCCTAGCTTCAATATTTGCAAGCCCTTTTCTACCACACCCCTGATATACTGATTTGCTCAGCAGAATTTTTGTTTTGCAACCATTTTACTTTTCTTCTTATGTAATATTTTGGTCGGTGAAGCAGAATCCATAGTGTGACGCAGTATATGTTTTCCTTTTACTTTATAATTTACTATTATTTAATATTTTTATATATTTTTCAATACAAAATATATATATATATATATATATATATATATATATATATATATATATATATATAAAGCCATATATATATATAACTCTTCTATCTTCTTCTTGCTCTTCAGTATGTATGTATATATATATATATATATATATATATATATATATATATATATATATATATATATATATATATATATATATATATATATATATATATATATATATATACATATATATAGCTTATTATATTTTCCTGTACTGGAGTACCTGCTGCTATTCTTTCTTTGCTATTTTATATATATATATGTATCTGCTTAATATATATATATATGAAGATCATACTTTAGGTGAATATTATTGATTGCAGATTAATAGGCGTCCAAGATTTGTTAGAAGATGTTCGGGTCGATCTC
>JABUQX010004958.1:57500-67500 GCA_015478945.1 Trachelipus rathkii
ATATATATATATATAATATATATGCTCTTTGCTATATATATATATTTCTTTCTTTCTTTCTTCACCTTCTCTTTGCCCCAAGATTAGGGTAAGGTGCGCAGCTTTTGCAAGCATCGGAAAAGAAAAGCAGTAGGGGAACATGACAAACGTCGAAAAAAGAAAGCCCGGCCTTACCGCCCCCTCATGCCATTAATTAGTGAGAGCTCGTCACAGGGCAGAAATCACCTAGAGCATCATGGGACATGAGCGGACCCACTATGGTAATCATCAATGTCGGGGTTTTCTCCCTGGCTTTGGAGTGGGTCACGCCATGCCCCCGCCACGAAACACCACTTCCATTCTCTCCTATCATGCACCGCTTTATTCTCGCCTCTGCTATACATTTTCTCTCCTTCAGACATTCGTTCACCGGCTCAATCCACTTTCTCCTCGGTCTCTCCCAGCCGGTCGGTTCCCAACACACTCTCACTATACATCGCTTAACCAACCGGCTATCACATTCATCCTTTCCACATGACCAAACCATCTCCAAGATACGATCTACTTTATTCTCTCATTTACCCCTTTCTTCACACCACACAACTCTCTAATACGTTCATTCCTCATTTTATTAATTCTTTTCACACCTAGCATGCCCCTAAGATTGTCCATCTGAACAATGCATTGAACTTTAGATCTATAGCTCTTATTTCAGACCATAGTCTCACTACCATACAATAACACAGGTAACAACATACCCTCATGTAAGACTCTAGCGCACTCAAGACTTAGTCCCTTTACATTCACCAACGATTTAATTGCACCAGCAACCTTCCTGCCATTCACAAATTTCCTACTACACTCTGCATCATCCGTTCCCTTCTCATCCAACACATACCCTAAATATTTAAACTCAGACACTTGCTCCAGCTGCTCATCATCTAACATAACTTCACACTGAGGACTGTCCTCACTCACAACCATAACCTTACTCTTATCTACGTTTACTTTCAAACCCCTCCTTTTACATACCCTGCCAAATCTCTCTACCAATCCTCTCAAACTCTCTTCAGATTCGCCACACAAAACAAATCATCCGCATATAATAGGTAGGGCACCCTCCACTCATCTCCATTCTCCATCATTCTAACACCATTTCCTGCCATCCCCACCTCGAATTCTTTCATAACCCCATCCATATACACATTGAATAACCAAGGAGACATAACACAACCCTGTCTCACTCCGCTATTAATCCTAAACCAATCACCATTGACACCATTTATTCTTACACACACTTCACTATCGTCATACATACTTTTGATTCCATTCAGAAGCCTACCACCAACACCATATATCACTAATACCTGCCATAAGCTTCCCTATTAACTCTATCATACGCCTGTTGTAAATCCATAAAACCTAAATACAGTTTATTCTTCTTCTCCCTCATTTTCTCAATCATTTGTTTCAATGTAAAGATTTGATCCACACATCCTCTACCACTCCTAAACGCACCTTGTTCTTCACCAATCAGTCCCTCAGTCACTCGACGCACTCTTTCGACCAAAATACCAGCATATACCTTCCTACAACACTCAATAAACTTATTCCCCTATAATTTCTACAGTTCCCCTTTTCTCCCTTACCCTTATATAAGGGTACTATTACCGCTCTCCTCCAATCCCTTGGAACTATACCCTCCATAAACGCTTTATTACACAACTTCCAAATCCAATCAATCACCATCTCGCCTCCGTTCTTGATCATTTCACCAGTAATTTCATCTATACCTGCAGATTTACCATTCTTCAACTTTCTCACTCTACCCATTACCTCCTCCTTACTAATAACCTCATCCCCAAAATACCTATTCCTTCTTGCACCATCAAAACCACACACATTCCCTAACACCTCATCATTACTGTTAATATTGTGCAGATTTTCGAAGTGTTCTTTCTAGAGCTGCACCGGAATTCCGGTCCGGCCGGAATTCCGGCCGGAATTTGACATTTTTTTCCGGTTCCGGTTCCGGCCGGAATTTTGAAAAATTCCGGCCGGAACCGGAATTACTAATTTACTTCTGAGAAAAAATATGCTGGAAGAGATTTATTTTATATAACCTATAGCCCATCTTTTAACAAAATATAATTGTAGCCTCGTGTAGTATTCATACAGTGTATCACATACCTACAGTATTATTTAAATAAAGTTTACTTAAATACGTCAAAATATTGGATTATTAGATATTCATATTAAATTCAAATTTAATTTCCAAAATTATATACCGGTGTAAATATATATATTTTATATATATTATATATATATATATATATATTTATATATATCTTTTATATATATATATATATATATATATATATATATATATATAAAAATAATAATAATAATAATAATATATGCTCGTGAAAAAGCAAATGGTTAGGGAGTTGTCAAGATCAAATAAAATGAAATTGGAAATGAAAACTTATCATATATGAAATAATATGTATGTATATGTAATATATATGTAATAACCAATAACAATAATATATATATGTATATATATATATATATATTATATATATAATATAATAACCAATATTAATATATATATGTAATATATATAATATATATCAATAATATATATATATAATAATATATGTATAATAACTTAATAATAATAATAATATGTATATATATACTATGTCTTTTTCATATATATGTATATATATATATATATATATATATATATATATATATATATCATATATATATATATATATATAAAGTTACCTTTCTTTAAACTTTTGAAATTAATGCTGAATTGTGAAGTAAAAGAAAAACTGTTCCCCATTATTGGGCGATATTTTTAAACGTTTTTAAACTGATTTTTCTTTTTTTTCTTAATATATGGGGAGACTGGAAAGGAGAAGTAATTTTTGGGCTAGAACTGCTATGTTTGGGAATTTAGCTTTGGTCACTTTCCACCAATTAATAATTTCTTCTTTTCCCAGACTAAAATTGATTTCTCTGGTAAAAAAAAAAAAATTCAATTTCTTTAAGAATTTCACCTTTTGAAGAGCCACTGATTTTTCTTTTTTTCCTTTTTACATTAACTGACTCGTTGTCACTTTCACTTTCTTCAAACTTATAAAAACTAAGTAACTTTGCAGTAATTTCTTTTCTTAATGCTCCTGATGATTTTGAGGTACTTGTCAAATCTAAGTTTATTGTAGATAATGCTTATTTCTGAAAATTAATGGATGACTCATCGCCTGAACCTTCTTCTGTACTGCTACTACTATTATCACTTTCCACCTTCAATTATTTGCATATTTCTTCAAGCATCCATTTTAAACTCAATTCTCTTATTTCATTAGAAAATAAAGTCAGTTTGTATCTTGGATCTACTACAGTACTTAAAACAATTATCTTGTTTTGATAAATGTCTACTGATCCTTTCTCTTCCCTTTTATTCATAAATCTAAACTCTAATGCCTTCTTTAGCTCTTCTTTTAGAGTCTGAACTCTGCTGTCACCCTCAGAGTTTGAGAGATATGCTGGAGAGCTCAAATATGGAGAATAATTGATGATATAATTGATTTGCCTTATAGTTTCCGTAACCATGAGAAATGGTGGCAAAACTCTTTAGAATTTTTTCAAGTATTTACCCATTATTAGCAGTCAAAGCTTAATGATTGATTGTTCTATAATATAAACTTGCAGAGGTCTTTTCAAACATTCAATTCTTTCTAGAATCAAATATGTGCTATTCTACCTTGTATTAACATCTTGAATTGGCATAAGTGGGCTTGCAAGATGTGGATCCAGAAGTCACTTTGTATTCTTTTAAATTCATTACAGCTTAAAAACTGAAATGATTGAAATAAATAATACTACATTTCTTTATTAAATCACACTGTTGTTTGAGAAAAAAAAGACATCTGTAATAACAAATTGAAGTTTATGAATAAAGCAAGGAAAACTTGTGTATCCTGCTAAATCATTCCAAGTTTCATGTTATATGCTCCATCTCAAAGGATCAAATGGATTTTGTTAGAAGGAATTTCCCAATTATTCATCATAATTTCAAAACTCATAGTGACTTTGATTCCAGAATGAGAACTTGGGAAATACTTGCAATGGAGTACACAGTCCATTTTATAAACTCGCTGGTAAAAGCCAGAATGCCAGTTAAAGAAATAAATGAGTCGTTTGAATTATTTAGCTCTCTATATATCTGTAGTAAATGATATCTGATCAGCCTTAGATAACTTCTCGAATACTGCTGATCATAATTTCCTGTATGAAGTTGGAAACATCTTCTCTAAAAAATATTTTCTACAAGGACTAAGATATTTTGGTTGAAGATGGGCAATAAGTTCTATGAATCCCTTCTTTTCTGTGACTGTGAATGACTGGTTACTCATTGCGAATAAAATTCATTATTTTCTGTGATTTGGAGTTATGGAAATGCCAAATCTATCTTTTTGGGAAAACACCGCTCTACACTTATCTCAAGGCTTGAATCTATTGTTCTTTTGTGGTTTTCCCTGTTCTAGAAAATACAAGCCTCCCTTTTACTATTAAAATTTTTGGACTTCCAGATATTATCTTCGATGATGATTTTCCCTATGTCTCATGAAGTGGCGTTGTACTAAATAAAAGATTTTATGTTGAAAATTATATAAAATATATATTTTTTAAAAATTTCTTTATAGTTAAACGAAAGTTCATAAGAAATTCCGGTTCCGGCCGGAATTTTTTTTGTGATTCCGGCTAATTCCGGTTCCGGCCGGAACTGAAAATTTCAGTTCCGGTACACCCCTAGTTCTTTCCACACTCCCCTCACATCCATTTCATCAGTTACAAAAGCACCATCCCTATTCATTATTCTAAGCAGATTCCCCTTATTCTCATTCTTAACCTTTGCGCTTCCTTCCAGAAGAGCTTCCTATTCCCTTTTTAAACTCTTCATCACCCTCCTTCCAAACTGTTCATTTACCTTTGTTTTCTCCTACGTATGCACCTTTTAGTATTTCTTTTTTCCTCCTTATATAATTCCAAGCATCTTTCTTTTGAAACTTCATCATTTGCTTTTAGTACATTCAACCACGCTTCTTTTTTACCTTTAACCGCTTTCATCACCTCTTCATTCCACCATTCGCTGTTAACATTCTTACTTCCTACTTTAGCACATCCACACACTTCCTTTGCACTACTAACAATTGCTTCCTTCATTTGCCCCCAGATTTTTTCAGTATCAACTTGTTCACATTCAACCGATTTACTAGCGAGCGCTCTTACATACTTATCCTTATTGTCTTGCTCACTTAACTTCTCACTCTTAATTTACCTACTTCCTTTCGTATCACCTTCCTCTCCATCCAAGCCCCCACTAACTTAATTTTACATAGAACAACATAATGATCCGATAATCCATTCCTAAACCCCTCACTGATTTAACATCCAACACATACTTCAACATCTCCTTCTTCACCAACACAAAATCAATCATACTTTTCACTTCGATACCATCTCTACCTACACCAACTCTAGTATACTTATGGATACTCTTGTGTTTAAAGAAAGTATTACTTACACACATACCTCTCTCTTCACAGAAATCAATCACCTTCCTACCATTCTCATTTTCTCCCGCCACCCCAAAACCACCTGTTATACCATCCCTTTTTGATCACCTATCCAACCATTCAGGTCTAACACTATCAATCTGAAGCTCCTACTCACCCCATCCAGAACATCATTCAGATTATCCCAAAAAATCGTACTCTCTTCAACATTTCCCTCAGATGGACCATACGTCACAACCACACATACCTTGACCTTTTCAAACAAATTTAACCATTAGAATTATAGCCACACACATTGTATACCATAGCTTTGTACCACAGGTCACTCATCAAAATTGCAACTCCTTCTCTCCCTCTCTCATTCTCTTCCACACCAGCACGCACACATTTCACACCACACCACTCAATTTCACCTTTTCCTTTCATCTTTGTTTCAGTCAGCGAGCAAATCAAATTTGCCCTTTCTAAATACATCCATCACCTCTCTCCTCTTCTCCTCAACATTATTCCTCTGACATTCCATGTACTTATACGATTCATACAATTTCGCCGAGAAATATTTGAAGGTCGTTTACGGCGATCACGACCCTCTCGGACATGCATCAGCATTTCTAGCAAGAGATAGGTGGTAGTGGGCAGCCAACCTTATATATATATATATATATATATATATATATATATATATATATACCTGCACTCATATATATATATATAACTATTTATTTATTATAACCTTAACTTATATATATATATATATATATATATATATATATATATCTCATATATCTTATTTATTACCAAAACCTCATCATTGACTTTAGTACATTCAACCACGCTTTTTACTTATAACCAAAGCACGTAAATACCATTCCACCACTGCTATTACATTCTTACTTCCTCCTACTTTACGCATCCACACATGCACTTCACATACTTCTTTTGCCCTGCTAACAATTGCTTCCTTCATTTGCTCCAAGATTTGTCAGTTTCAGCTGAATAATATATATATATATATACTTACATATATATATATATATATATATATATACCTACTTTCTTTCTTTTTCTTTCTTTCTTTCTATTCTTTCTTCACCTTCCTCTTTTAAGATTGGGAGTAAGGTGCTGTACAAGCATCGGAAAAGAAAAGCAGTTGGGAGAACATGACAAACGTCGAAAGAAAGCCCAGCCTTACCGCCCCCTCTGTACCATTAATTAGTGAGAGCTCAGAGCTCGTCACAGACAGAAAATCCACCTAGAGCATCATGGGACCGCGACGGACCCTCACTATGGCAATCGTCAATGTAAGGGTTCATCCCCTGGCCCAGATGGCCATAACCATGCCCCCATACAAAAACCCCGCCATTCTCTCTATCATGCACCTTTATTCTCGCCTCGCAAACTCACATTTCTCTCCTTCACACATTTTCGTTCACCGGCTCAATCCACTTTCTCTTCGGTCTCCCAGCGGTCGGTTCCCAACACGCTCACCGCATAAATATATATATATATATATATATATATATATACCTCAATAATATATATATATATATATATATATATATATATATATATATATATATAACATATATATATATATATATATATCTTTATTCATATATTTATCCCTTTCTTCACGCCACACAACTCTCTAATACGTTCATTCCTCATTTTATCATTTCTTTTCAGACCCCTAAGATATATATATATATATATATATATATATATATATATATATATAGATATATATATATATATATATAATATATATATATATATATATATATGCTATATATATATATACTATATATATATATATATATATATATATATATATATATATACATATATATATATGCTATATATATATATATATATTTAAGGTGGTATATTTTTAACATTTTGCAATAATTTGGTCATTTTGTTGTTGTTGAGCCCTCATTTTATTTACTATAATTTTGTCAAATAAATTCTATGAAATTTATTGCTCATTTTTAAGGCAGGTCTAAACTTATAATAATGATAATAAAGAAACTTAAAAATGCTTTTAACGTGATTTCTCTTGTTTTCACAGATCAAATTTCTAAATCCTATGATATCTCGAAAACCGAAACTCCGTCGTCAGAAAAAACTTTTCAAGCAAAAAGGGAAAGTCCTTCGACCGGATCAAATGAACATCAATGTTGCTGCTTGGGGCAGACTTATTAAGAACAAAAATCTCTCGTCTTCGACTAGTAACGCGGACTCGCAACACATAATGGTACAAAGAAGTCTTTCAGACGAACATGCTTCCAGTCCGATGGGAACTTCCATAGGTGGTGGACCCCCTACGTCATCGGTTCTTTCTGATCCTTCTTCTGCCGAATCTAATAACTCTGCATTTCCTCTTACTCCTATATCGTCGCAAGCGTCCATTGTACCGGGTTAGTAACTATATAAGTAAATTGAAAAAGTTTTTATTTGACATTATTATTATTTGCTCTCGGATTCAATGACCTTGTGAAATATTACTAATAAAAAGTTTGAATTTTATAAATGGTTTTATTAAAAAGATATGGATTTGATTGATAAGTTATTAAAAAGAATATTATTGTAATTTTTCAGGAGGAAAAGCAATTCCTATTCGCTTGGACTTCGATGGTAACGAAAGGACGCCAGGAGAAGAACGACCCTGCCGCCCTCTTGTGGGTTCTACTCCTATGCATACTTTTCATACCTTTCATTCTCCTCCCAGTACTCCAACCAATCTCGACCTTAGGCTTGGACCTCCTTTGGACGAGGTACTGAAGCGAAACCAAGCAGCCACCCTTCCAACAACCCACTTTGGAAGTGGAGCACCTATTTCCTTATCTCCACCCCTTCCGCTTCATTCTGCAACGCTTCCGTCATCAAATTCACTGCACCTTCTGTACCAACATAGTAATAATAGCTATCAATGTATCACTACTCATCACTCCGCAACACCGTCAGGAGTAGCTACAGTGCCCTTGAAGGAGTGTAACAGTGATTGAAGCCATCATGCTAACCATTCATCAAACTTACCGGAGGAACTTGGCATTGCACGGCAGTCAAACCCCGCCATCAACCCCAGTCACTCCATTACAGTCCAGGTTTGTTTAACTTTTAAATTTTTCTCTTTTACACAAAACTAAACTTTTATTAATAAATATAGATAAATTTTTCTTGTCAAGCTTTGTATAAATAATTTGTGTTTGTGTAAAAGAATAATTAAAGTAGTTTGCGTCCAAGCACCGAGGTTTTCCACTGAAGAGCTTCTACATATTTTTCCTACAATTTTTCCCAGTATTTTTCTTCATCAGACACTAATTTGTTATATATATATATATATATATATATATATATATATATATATATATATATATATATATATATATATATATATATATATATAATATATACCTACTGCTGCTGCTCCTGCTATATATATATATATATATATATGTCTCCTATATATATATATATATATATATCTGCTGCGCTACTCTGCATATATATATATATAATTGGAAATTTTCATCCAGTAAGTCCTTTACGATAATTACAAGTTTTATATGAAATTGTTATCATAGATGTTTTACAGTTCCAGTTGACTAATTTCTATCAAATTATTTTGATCTTGGCAATTGCTTCTTACTGTTTCATAAGTGATAATCCCTATACTATGACTTCATAGTGATTATAAAGAGCTCCATACAGTTGTAGATGCTGAAGCGATTCACGAAGGTTAATTGGTCTGTGCCCTCATAAAATGGCAGAAAATAACTGCTCCAGAAGATTATGTATCAGTCACAGATTTTCTTAAACATTTTACTTAAATTATGAAATGGTCTGTTTGTATTTTTGGTGTGTGATTTAAAAGGCCTAGTACCAAGATCGGACATACTTTATATTCCCAAAACTTTTTATATTATTTTTCATACTGACATGATGATAAAGTTGGCACAAATTTGGTGAAGATTTCGAATTGCAAACTCATATTTTAATAACCATTAGTTCTCTCGTTATTCATAAACTCTCTGTCGCAGACGATCGTTGAAAACTATGGAATGTTTGCTGCTACGCTCTTCTGAGTTGATTGTTCTGGATTTCTCCTGTTCTTGAACATTATTGCAGTTGCTAACTTGCATTGCATCACTCGCTCTAAAATTGACTTTTTGTTACAAAATTAGTATTTGACAAGCTCAACAGTTGAGATCCAGTCATTTTAAACTCTTATTCTTCATGCTTGTTCCATTTTTAAACCACAATTTTTTTTTTTCGTTTTTATATTAAAATTTTTTTCACTTTTCTATTTCTTAAAATTTCTTCATGTATTATTGAAGAAGCCTCTCCCCTTTGCTCTTTTCTTCTTCCTCATAAAGCCAGTGGAAATTTGGTGTTTCAATAAAAAAATGCTCCTTAGTAGAATA
>JABUQX010004958.1:72500-87500 GCA_015478945.1 Trachelipus rathkii
TCCTTTCCCCCACTCCTATAGTTACGTTATGCAGTAAAAATTAGTGTTTCAAATTAATCTCTATCCTTTCACATTCATTTCTTTTAAAACTCTATCCCCTTCCTAATCTTTTATAACAAAATATAGTCTATATAAGGAAAGAAATATATTATTATTATTATTATTATTATTATTATTATTATTATTATTATTATTATCATTATTATTATTATTATTATTATTATTATTATTATTATTATTATTATTATTATTATTATTATTATTATTATTATTATTATTATTATTATTATTATTATTAATATTATTAATATTATTATTATTATTATTATTATTTATTTTTATTATTATTGCAGCACTGCTTTCTATTCGCTTCTTTTAGTATTTAAAATGATTATTAAATGAACAAGGTTTGAATTTTATAGTTAAAGTAGCTCACATTTCACCTGCTTTTTTAAAACTTTAAAATGAATGATTTATTAAGTATAAAAATCATGTTAAAACATTATTTACATGCGTATTTCACTTAATAATAATAATAATAATAATAATAATAATAATAATAATAATAATAATAATAATAATAATAATAAATGATTAACTTATTAATATTTATTAATGCGTATTAGAATATTTGATATGCTGTGAAAGTATAATTTTTTTTTGTTTCAAATTTTCTGATGGAAATCAGTGCTTCTTCAACATGTTTGTTTTATCAATTCCTCAACCTCACTTTGAATATTTTATATTTTCCATATCGGAATTATTTATCTAACACTTGACAACAACGAAACATTCTTAAGCAGGAAAATTTATTCTTCATGTTTGAAGTTTTGAAAGTATAATTGCTAAAAACATTGAATTCTGGGAACAGCATTCAATGATATTCATTTCGAAGTGTATATCTCGATAGTTGAGATTTTCGCTCTTACATTGAAGTAATACAATTAAAAAAAACTTTATTATTTTTTTTAGACTACAATTGTATAAAAACATTTCTATGGGATTATAAAGTTTTGCAAATTTGGACGAACTTTAGATAGAAGCGACGCCATTCGCATTTATTTAAGACCATTTCTGACATTCTTAAGAATTGCTTCTTTAAATCAGCTTTCAAAGTGAAGCTTTAGAGCACCAAATCCTTTTAAACATGTAATCCTTTTAAACACACACAAAAAGTATTTCTGCGAAGAATCTGCAATTTAATTAAATTAATATTTTTTATAATGGTTTCTGCAACTTGGACCACCCCATTGAAAAGTAAAATTTATTTATTTTAAGTTTTTAGCTTTTTTTCGTGGAGATGTCATCCGCTTATGTTTTACAGCAGCTATTTCTTCCTCTTAGAATTGAAATATCGGCAAGGGCAATGAACAAATTCTTCTAAAGGAATATGTTCGCCGTCTCACTGATTTTTTTTTTAAATATGTGATAAGAACTTGTCAATTCTCTTTCTTTTTATAATAGTTTTTTTCTTTACTTTTTTGATGACCTTTGTAAGCTCGACAACATTTTTGACACACACACACAATGTAAACATTATATGTCGGTGTACCCCATTCCCCTTATATATATATATATATAATATTAATATATATTCTCTTAGCATATATAATAATAATAATAATATATATATATATATATATAACATATATATATATATATAACTAACATCTTCACCATATATATATATATATAATAATAACAACATTAATAACTGTATATATATCTATATATATAATATATAATATATATATATATAATATATAATATATATATATATATATATTTTTTTTTACAAAATGGTTTATTATTTTACTAGTTTTCATTGTATTTTATTATTTTGAGCAAATTCTAATACCAAGTCGAGAATAGTTTTTTCCCCCTATAATTGTATGGTATAAATACTAATTTTAATGGTTATTAGTTTGACAAGATCGTCATTTTTGATTGGTTAATGTTGAGTAGGGAAAAAAATTTGTCAAACGCAACTTGTTCAAAACTTTAACATCATTAATGCTAAATCTTTTGATTTGGATAATCATTAAACTTAATTTTGATTTATGCACTATAACTTTACGAAACATAACTATTTCAACTTACTAACAAAGAAATTAGCTCTAAATAATAAAAAACCTTATAAAATAGTAAAATAATATACTATTTGGTATAAAACGACTATAAAAATATATATATATATATATATATAAAACACCTTAATAATAACCATATATATTATTTTCTTTGTATATATATATATATATATATATATATACATATATGTATATATATATATATATATGGAGAACAGGTAACTAAAGCGCCCCCACTTCCACTCCCTCCACCACCGCCACAATTTTGCCTCCTCCAAACCACTTTCGGGTGGAGCAATCACCATTACGGTACCGGCGTCACCAGTTGAATCCGATGTTTAAGGTAAGTGAAGTTGTCGCCATATATATATATATATATATATATATATATATATATATATATATATATATATATATATATATATATATATATATTATATATATTTAAAATTTTTTAACATATGAATTATATATATATATATATATATATATATATATATATATATCTTTCTCTGCTGCTATATATATCGTATTAGTCAGTCCCCATTTAAGTGGTTCTTGTTTCCTCTCTTCTTTACTTTATTTTTACCTACGTATATATATTTTTTTTATTTATTTTATGATTTATTTTGTGCATGTTAATCAGACGATATAATGAAAGTAGAAATCTTTCAATATTTTTAATGTTCGTATTTGTATTGAACAAGTTTAACACGTATACTCGTTATCAAGATATTAGAACCAAGCCCTTGACACTATTATGTAAATAATAATAATAATAAATTAAAAACTATATATATATATATATATATATATATATATATATATAGCGGCCTACATACAAAACAATGTATAACCAACCTAAATTAACAAATGCCTAAACTAGAAAATCTATTTATGTTCCATATACTACCTGTACCTTCCTGCATATATATACATCAGATTAAACGCCGAAAGGCCGGGCATGTAACTAAAAAACTATAACAGCTACACGAAAATAAATATCATTTTATTAATCAGGAGACATTTTTACCCCGGAAATTAAAAAAAAAATAAAAAAAATAATGCTTTTTAAAAATTAAATTTGTTAAAAATGTTGAAAATTAGTTTTTGAGAAATCGAACATGCTCGCTTACTCTGACTGAGCAAACAAAGGTGCCAAATGTTGATTTTTTTTTTTAAACTAACAAAAATCAGGTAAAAACAAGAACGATGGATAGAGTCAGGGTTTCTTCTCGGCCTACCGGGGACGACGGGGGGACATCGTCCCCCCTCCGTCGGCTCGTATGTTAATAACATATAAAAGAAAAAATATTTTCTCAAAGCAAAAAATTGGTATTTGGCACCTCGAGAACTAATGCAGCAGGTTTCAAGGTCAAATCGGTCAATCAAAGCGTACAATGCGAGGTGTAAGATTTTACTAATATTTAAGATGTTATTAATAAATATTAAAATAAAATAATTTTTTTTTAAGTTTCTTCGATGAAATTACTTCCTGAAACCAAAAATGTTATTTATTTTCCTGTAAATGTTATAGTTTTGTAGATATACATGACTAAACTCTTCGGGATGCTGTCCATATATATATATATATATATATATATATATATATATATATATATATATATATATATATATATATATATATATATATATATATACTATATATTATATATATATATATATATGAAAAATATATATATATATATATATATATATATATATATATATTATATATATATATATACAGTTAAAAAGAAAAAGTTGCCAAACATTATTATTATTTTTTTAAGAATAAAAGGAGCTGCTGGGGTAACGAATACATCCTATAATAATAATAATAATAATAATAATAATAATAATAATAATAATAATAATAATAATAATAATAATAATAATAATAATAATAATAATAATAATAATAATAATAAAAGAGGAAGAAAAGAAATTAAAATTAATTTTAAAGAGCATATTAAAACAAGAGACGGGAAATAGCTTGTATTAAGATCCTAATACAAACCTTTGAAACTGAGCTCGAGCTTCTCAACTCTTGAAGCTCTTTCGGATTGTAAGAGTAGTAACGTTGTGTACCGATTTCAGTGGTTTTTAAAATGTTGGAATGCTTTCCTCTGCTTATTACTTACATTATGTTGCAAAAATCTGAACGTGAGATTTTTGTATCATACTGTAAGTAATAAACCGAGGAAAGTATTTCAACATTTTAAAGAACACAAAGATTCCAATAACAACATAAAAGAAAGCTTCTCCATCATAATAAGAATAAAAATGATTTTATAAATTGTGCCCCTGAGAACCATTGCTCTCTAGAAAACACAAACAAATGATAAATATATAATATAACGAAATGTTTAATTTTTTAAAATCTTTAAATAACAAAAACAGGAAATGTACATTAATTTTTGTAACTTTTTATAATTAGTTTTATTTATTTTTGTTATTAGTTTATAAGATATTTATATTATCTAAATTTGGTTAAATCTTTAAAAAAAATTATTCCTTGAAAATTTCCGAAGTATACGTACGAAAGCTCAAAACAGTTATAAAATCAGTAGTTTTATTTTATTCTAGAATAATAAATGTTAAAGAAAATTTCTTTAGTATAAAGAAATATTTTCAGGAGGCTCGTAAAAGCAACAAAATCATACGTTAATAATAATAATAATAATAATAATAATAATAATAATAATAATAATAATAATAATAATAATAATAATAATAATAATAATAATAATAATAATAATAATAATAATAATAATAATATGGTATTTCGAGGTAATTGGGAAACCTGGTTCGTCTTACGTAAAAAAAAGATTATAATTTTTTTTTTGAAACTTCGCAAAGAAATGCTAAATTTGTATAGCATAAAAAGACCTTACTAATAAAGTTTTTTGTGTGTGTGTGTGTGTGGAGTTCCATTAATTTACTTTTACGGAATTAATTCTTAATTCATTGGAATGGATGTTGCTCAACATATGAGTACAATAATATGGGAACAAGTTGGCCGAACCATAGCAACGGTAGCTCGAGGCGGCTTGCTCATACTTCTGCTATAGTTTCATATCCCCCTTATGTGATTCTTAAGGGGACATAAATGCCTCTCTCAATTTTGTTTCCCCTCCTCTCTTTTTTGACGATTTAAAATCTCGTCGTAGACGAAGTTACGTATCTCTGAGCCCCCAAACTTGATTAGGGCATTAGCTAGATGGTAAATAAGCAGCCGACATGCTTCTGCGCAATATATATATATATATATATATATATATATATATATATATATATATATATATATATATATATATATATATATATATCTTTCTTCTCTTTGCTACATATAATATATATATATATATATACATATATATATATAATATAACATATATAATATATATATGTATATATATATATATCCTGATCGGTCGCTCACAGTGGCAGTGGTTGGAAACCTGCCGGGATCTTGTTGGGCCAGGATATCTGGATATACCACGCCCTTCAGCGTCCTAGACGAAGAAGGCTTTTTTTTTTTTTTTAATTCCCACCCATAAGTCCCTTTAATTTTTGTATAAGGTTACCCCCCCCTTTTCCCATCACAGCCCCTTGGGTATCTGGGTGCCTCTTTCCCACACGGGTTTACGGTTCTACCCACACTTCCTCCATTGGATGAGGGGTACAGTTGAAAAACAGGTCATTTTAGCTCACCTCTGACCGGGCCGCCAATTGCAGGGAACCTGAACCTTTGCTAACCACTCAGGGAGGCTGTTCTGCACTTTGGTGTATAATCTTGGACTTTACTTGAAGACATTAGGAGCACAGAGTAGTAATTTTTGGGTGGGACCCCACGTAAGGTTTGGAGAGGGATGTCTTCCCGAGGTACATCCACCAGTACCTACAGAGGGTGGGGTCCGGATGATTGTGTGTGCAGTTGCCTGGACTGTGACCTGCTGTGAAGAGAAGGATTACCCTTCCTATAAAACATACGCGCACCAGCCCATCCTGTTATTTGCTTTTTATGTCTCATTTGCTTTACTTATTGCTATAGTGCTCATTCATGGTGATGGCTTGTGGTTAAATCTTATATGGAAAAGTAAAAGAAAAAACGTTCTTAAATAAGGTGAGCTGAGGCCATGCCAGCTTCCCAGCTTGGCTTCACGGTCCTACACTTCTAGACCTGACCTATAATTTGCTTTTCTTCTTCTACTACACCTGAGGGTCTTTCGCAAAATTTCATCGATTAGGTAGAACAGCAAAACACCCTCAGGTGCCCCACGACTTGGGCAATCCGTAAGGGTGCCCCCGTAATAGTCGTGCTCTATTCGTTTACTCCATGCAGCTGCACCTCCAGGAATAATCGCTTGAACATGTCATTCCCGATGTATTACATGCTTGAGATCCACTACCTCCAAAGCTATTACTGAGCACAGACCATTCCTCTCAGTAGAGCACTTAAAAAAGCTAGGAGTTGAAGACCCTCCAAAGTCACATCGATGAGGAATGGGTCCATTCTCGTGAAAGCACCGAATTCAAAGTTCCATTCTGTCATCATTAACGTCTCTTGGAGATGTTCCTATTATTTCTACTCCTGATGACATAAGAAACACATCTAAAGGCACTATTTATTGCTATGAACAGAGAAACGAAGACACAGCTGTCATTTTGGAAGAACTCCAACAGAACAGATTTTCCATTACAAACATTTATAGATTTCCCCCTCGCCGGGAAACTCCTGACAAACCAAACCCCCGTTTACTACTGACCTTTAATACCCCTTATCCACCTACAAAGGTCAAAATAGGGTTTGAAAGTTAGTGTTCGATGTTCGCACGTTTATCCCTCGACCAGACGTTGCTTTAAATGTGCGGTTTGAGGTGTCCCGAAAATACTGTAGGGGGACAGGAAGACATATGCCCAATCTGCGGAGAATTGTTTCTTCATGTGAAAATACCCCTAACTGCAGAAACTTTGGAGGACCCCACACTGCCTCTTCCTAAAAATGCCCGTCTTACCTGTTTGAACAGGAGGGTTTAGAGCTATACAATGTAAAGAAATTGAATCTTAGGGATGCTATACGCCAGCTCAATAGAAAATATCAGCAGAGTAAAATCAATCTTACGCCACAATTACAGCTGCCCCCACGCCTCCGCGTGTTAATCCGCCAACACAACCCTATCCTAATAGAACTCCTCTCGTAAATTCCGTTGAAACTCAGGCAAGTAATTGCTGCAACCAGTAAGATACCCACACTACCAGCTTCTCAAAGATGGTACAAAAGCAGCCCTTGATTCAATCTCCGTCAAAAAGCCATCAACAAGCCTACTCTGAATATTAACTCTCAACAAGCTAGCAATGAAACTAAGCTAGCTCATCCAATACAAAATTTGGAAAACACTCCCTGCCAAGACACACTGTCCCATACTCACCAAGTTGGTTCACCAAACTTATGCAAGAGGACGGTCTCTTTGTCCCTTAATTCGCCTCCCACTATTACTAAAACCCCTGGTAAAGATGTTTCAAAACACACAGAAAAGAATAGTCGCCAAGTTAAAGATTATTCGTTAAAATATGGAGCAACCGAATTTTTAAACAAAGACACAGTAGCCCCAGATGTAAAAGGTGCAACTCAGAAGAGACCTCGCCATAAGTCTACTTCTGAGACAAATGCAAAAGCTTCAAAAGACTGTACCCAAACAATCCCAGCTAATGAACAACTCACCAACCAACCATCTAATAGTCTACAAGACAGTTTTAGTTCTTCTGATTCTTCCTATAACTCTTCTCCCGAGTTTCCTTTATCAGCTCTCTCCAAGGGATTCTATACCCTAGAAGATGAATTGGATAACAACTCCCAAATGGAGCTTGATGCGATGACCCATTCTCTTTCTAATGCTTCCTGCACTTCCGAGAAAGGTGAATGGAAAACTGTTCAACGTAAACGTCGCAAACGCTCTAAGCGTTCTGGGTCTGTTGGGGGCATGAAGATAGACCCAGAGGTCCCCATTCCCCAATCAAACTGCTCAATTTCCCAAAATCACCCGCATGATGAAGTACTGGAAAATTCTCCAGAATCAGACCTTGCCAATTCATCGAATCCCATATTGGAAATCGATATCGTAACCCCAATACATTCTCAAAGACAATACCCTTCCAGATACAGCTTCCTTCCCCATTTCCATGGAAACAACTCTATGTCCCTCCCACATTTCTGAATCTGCTTGCAAAGAGGATTCTGATACTGCTCTCAATAACAAATATGAGCATTACGAATGCTCTTCTATTAACCAACCAAACTCACATAAGTTGGATTCGGTTGAATTCAACTTATCTCGTATTCATGGTGAAGCTCTTTCACCAAATACATCTGAAAACTCCTCCCTAAAAGATGTCATACAACCTAAAAAATCTCTGGTGTATGACTACCCTCTTCCCCCAGGTTTTGTTCCCCATCCTCGCCGAGACCACGTCTCAACCTTCCTCTCAGAAATCTGAACCCCACTTTCTTCCCAAGTCACATAGAGACAAATTTGTCTCTAATGAGCCACCATCATAGCGCATATTCGCTCACCATATTTTTCAGCTTCAATGGAATTATTAGTGGCTATTACTCTAATTTCGAAGAACTTGTTCAGCTAATAAACATATGCAAAGTGTATATGTTTGCAGGAATTTCCTAGACTATGTCATCGTGACTTCTTTCAACCATCTGAATATAAAATTGCCATTAACTTCTATAGAAAGAGGTGACAATGATAGGGAGGGTCAGGAATACTCATTCACAAATCTATCTCCTATCAGTTCCTCTCCAAACCAAACTTCATGCAGTAGCGGCAGAATTCACTTGTCCATCGACATTACTATATGCTTCAATCTACTTGGCTCCGAGTGAGTGAATTTACTAAGGTCGACTTAGTAGATCTTCAAGCAGCTCCCGCTCCCGGTTGTTGTTATACTAAGGTGACACAGCCTCCGCCACCTTATGGGGTGACTCTGTCACTTCATCAAAGTCCAAGATCTTAATAATAGACCGCCTTACCCACTTATCCCTGGGATGCCTTAACACCAGGACCCCCAACCTATGAACGTTTATATACACACACTTCTTCTTGTATTGATATTTCCTTTTGCTCCCATTCCCTTATGGATCGCTTTGACCCTGGTCCCGCTTTGATTATTTATTCGGCAGCGATCATTACCCAATAGCATTAAATGAGCTTGTTCCAAGCCCAATGCAAAACCCAACTCCAGCTGGCGTTATGATCGAGCGGAGTGGGCTCCTTTTTATCAGGCCACAGCTATCCCACTTTCTCCCTTCAATAACCGGTTTCCAACTGTTGATGATGCCTTTTGCTTCTTCCAGAAAGTAGTCATCTCGGCAGCGGAAGCTTGCACCCCGCAGTCTTCCTCAGGCAGGCGGTCGGCAACCCCTTGGTGGTCCCAAGAGTGCGCACAAGCTAACCGAGAGAAGAAGAAACTCTACAGGCAATACAAAAAGACCCGTACCACCCCAAACATGATTATTTTTAAAGCAGCCGCAGCGAGATCTCGGCGAATTAATCGCCAAACGCGTAAACAATATTTTCGAACTTACATATCGACTGTTAACTCCACAACTCCCCTTCCTTTAGTGTGGAAAGTTACACAGAAAATATCTCGTCGCTCAATAACGCCTCCCCAACAGTCCTCGGCTATGCGCCTGATATAAATACGATCTCCGCTCCTGCGGTGGTAGCAGATGCGTTAGGTTATAGCTTTTTAGCCATTCGAGTTCATTCCGCTACACTGAAGCCTTTCAAAAGCTGAGAACCGACACAGCACTGCCAGACTTTCAACAGCAAAAGGGAAGATCATACCTACAACCGTCTTTTTACGCAGAGTATCAAACTGCACTGGCGAAAGTATAAAGGCAAACGGTGCTCTTGGCCCAGACATGATTTCATATATCATGCTCCGTATATCCATCCCTCGGCATCAACATTTTTGCTGGATCTATATAACAGAATTCTGGATCGAATCCTCTTTTCCATCTATTTGGACTACAGCTTTGTAATTCCTATCCCCAAACCTGGGAAAGATCCGAGCTGGCGGATAACCAAAGATCAATTTCACTGACCTGTCATACCTGTGAATTAATGGAGAAAATGGTTTCAGGCCGCTTTCTCCCCTGTTCTGGAGAGTCGCCAACTTTCAAACTTCCAGTTTGGCTTTCGCAAAAATCGTTCGACCGCCGAGGACCCCTTGTTAAAACTAGACCATGACATCCGGGAGCCTTCTCAACTGGTGGGATGGTTCTCGATGTCTTCATTTACCTTGAAAAAGCGACACAACGTTGAGAACTGGGATTCTCCTTAAACGCCATTCGCTCGGTTTCCCCGGACAACTCCCTTTTTTCACTAAATGCCTTCTGTCAAACAGATCCATCCAGGTTCGGTGTTCTTCTACTCTGTCACGCCACTTTACTCTGGATGAAGGCGTTCCGCAGAGTGGTAGTGTTTTAAGTGTACTACTATTTGCTCTCGGATTTAATGACATCGTTACTTCTATCCCAGCGACGGTCAATTTTTCTCTCTATGTTGATGACCTTGCGTTATATATAGCCGGTGCCAAGCTGCCTTTTCTTGAACGGCAACTTCAACTAGCTATTGAGAATATTTCACAATGGGGTAACTCCCATGGCTTCCATTTTTCTCCAACCAATGCCTCAGCAGTGCTTTCAAGAAAATCGAAGAACTTGCCACCTCTTTCCAGCGAACCTAACCTTATGTGGTTCGCCTTCCTACAACTTCACAGGTCAAATTTCTAGGGCTCATCTAGACGACCACTTAACATACGCCCCAGATTATTAATTTCCTGTAAAAGACTTGTCATCGCGCCCTGGACCTATTTCGTCATCTCGTCTCAAAAAACTTGGGGTGCTGATCGCAAGTCCCTTTTACGTCTATATCGCCCTATGGATTCGATCGAGACTTGACTATGGCTCATTGTAGTATATGTCCAGGCCTCCCCCTACTCTACCATCTGTTGGATCCCATCCAAAACGAGGCGATCCGTATCTCCACTGGAGCCTTCCGATCGTTCCCTCGGGTAAGCCTTGAAGTTGAATCCAATGTGATGCCACTCTCTCTTCGAAGGGAATATATTACATGTACAGGTTATCTCTTCTTTTTCAAACCCCAATACCGTCTGCCCTGACACCGATTCTGCAAGAGGTGCCTCAGGATGCTAATTACTGGCCATTTTCGAACACGGTTCATAACATTCTTTTTTTCCTTAATATCCCTTTACAAAAGAGTGCTGCCTTTCTCATACGATGAAGGATACACACCTTGGTTGTTCCCACGCTCCCACCATTTGCTTGGCTTCTGACCTCTCTCCAAATCAAGCCATTCTGCTGCCTTGTTAAAGGCATCATTCTTGTCTCATTCACAGTTCATGATGAGTTTACTCAGTGTTTACTGATGGCTCTAAAACCAGAACAGTGTGGGCGCATCTGCTGTCTTTCTGATTCGCAACCTTTCCCATACCCTCCCCCTCATGCTTCAATTTTCACAGCAATTATTGGCTATAATGATTGCTTGCTCTCGAATTCTTATCACTTAACCAAGATCTATCTTGTCATGCATTTATTCCAGCAGATTCGCTCAGCGCTACAAGCGCTTAAAACCTTATTCCAAAAACACAATGGTATCTGCACTGTTGTGCAGCAATTTCTTCGGCTGCTTTCCATTCCGCAAAAAACAAATTATTTTATGTTGGACCCCTTCTCATGTAGGGTAACTGGCAATGAAATTCGCTGACAGAAAGGCCAAAATGGCCACCTCCTCATTTAGGAGTTGTTCCAGGTACCTCCCGGATGCCGAAATTCGACAAGGCTACCTCCCATCAACCGATTACTATCCTGCTCTCCGGCAAGGTTTTCGATCTTATTAGCAAGAGCGCTGGACGAATAGTCAAAGGAGCAGAAACTTAGAAATATAAAGCCGATCGTCAGGGAGTGGTCATCCTCCCACCGACGAAAACGCTTACAGAGGTGATGCTTGCACGCCTCCGTGTTCACACTAATATCGCTCACAGTCACTTATATGTTCCGGAACCCCCCTCCCATTTGAAAATTTTGCCAGTCATACCCCATAATCTGTTCGCCATATCTTCATTGATGATTGTTCCCAGCTGGACTCTATTCGCCGTCGTAATTTTCCTACTTTACGATCCATAACACGTTTCAAAAGATTATCCCATATCTTATCCGAATCTTCCCCACTTTAGTAGTAATGCTATTTCTTGTTTCTACAAGAAGTGAATTATTCTCCATAATATTTGATTTTGTTATGTAATAGGACTTTATAATGCAAGGGATACACTTTTGTTTAGTTTTTGTTTTATTTTAATTGACTGAATATTCATTTCTCTATTTAAATCTTTTCTTGACGTTTGAAATATGTAAGATCCAGGACCCGCCCATGGTGTTGATTTTTTTCAACCCAGTGTGGCCGCTTTGTTTGTGAGCCGTGGTGGATCAATTTGAAGCTCAAAAAAAAAAAAAAATATATATATATATATATATATATATATATATATATAACATATATATATATATATATATATATCACAGATATACATATAAATATATATATAACCTTAATATATATAACTTATATATATACTATATATATATATTTGTGCTGCTGCTGCTGCTACTATATATATATATATATATATATATATATATATATATATATATATATATATATAAGATAGAACACGAGGGAATATCGTAAAAAATATAAGCTATCATTGATAGAAATTTCAGAATACGAAAAAAAAAAAAATGATGATGCTATTTTAGATATAAAAAATTCTACTTTCTCTCATACAAGGAAATGTTTGATAACTTTCTTTGTTTACATTGTGTAGCTATGATTAGCACACATTAAAGCCAGTTGTATTAGTCTTCCTCTCCTGTAGAATTTGGAAAGTTTGTTTTGAGACTTTTCAGAATAGAAAAATATATTTTTGGAAGTCCTTAACAATCCAAATGTGACTGTATAGATTAAATTTATTTACAAAATTCGTAAAAAAATAAATAAAAAAAAATAAATAAATAAATAAACAAGATTCTTAGTATCGATGGGATGACTTTTCTTAGATTTGTGAGCATGGATGGACCTACATCTCACGTGTACTTTCTCTCTAACTGGTTTGAAATATCATGTTGTAAAGGCATTGCAATTAATTGCTTCCTCTTTTCATTTTACATTGATTCTCACACCGTTCCATTTTAATTTCTCCATTAACTGAAAGCAGAAGTTCTGTTGTAACTTACAGATTGCTTGAAAATTTTTCATCAATGTTTTCGCAAAAAATCTTTCAAAACAGATTCCAGTAATAAAAGTTCATTTTAAAACAGAGACTAAAGGAAATTTTGACCTCTGGGTCAAGGTCAACATTATTATTTTATTAATTAAACTTCAGATAACCATTTAGAAAAGGTGCCCGATTTGGATTAAGACAAAATAAAGTAACCTAGTTAATTTCAGCATTAAATTAAAAGGTATAAATAAAGAATTGAACGGGAGAGCCTCCGCTCGGCTGCTCACGACAACGGCACACACAAAATAGACTAATTCAAGCATGGTTATCCGCAAGAAAAAGAAAACCATACAAAACAGTAAAATCAAAAATACTTGAAGAGAATCAATCCGTAGCTACAATAATAAATAATAATAATAATAATAATAATAATAATTAATAATAATAATAATAATAATAATAATAATAATAATATTATTATTATTATTATTATTAATCAATACACTATGTGTGTGTGTGTATTATTATTATTATTATTGTGTGTGTGTGTATGTGTGTGTTGGTGTGTGTGTGTATATTATTGTTAAATAATTATTATTATTAGTGTGAAGTAGTAGTAGTAGTTTCTTAAGTTTAGTAGTACTTTTGTTCTTCCCGTTTTTTGTTGTTGATGATTTGTTAAATCTAAAAGATCCTAAGAGAGAAGAATCTTAATTCTCACTAATGTCACTGAGTAAAGTTTTGGTAAATATGTAAAGCTTGAAAGGGGCTCTGCCCGTGAGTGGTGGTCACGTGTAATATATATATATATATATATATATATATATATATATATATATATATATAGGTATATATATACTATGCTCTATATATATAGCTAATATGTATGTAATAATAGTAACCCATACACTATAAAAATACATGCCAGCCCATATATAGCAATAGCCAGCCAATATGTAATAATAATAACCAATAGCCAATAATAATAATACTATAAATATATATATATATGCTCACCAGCAATAATAATAATAATAATATGTATGTAATAATAATAATATAATATGTATAATATGTGTATAATAATATATACCAACTCCAACAATAATATATATGCCATTGTAATAATAATAATATGTATGTATATGTATAATAATATATGTAATAATAATAACAATAATAATATATATATATACTCTTTAACATTTTTTTTGTATGTAATATATATATATATATATATATATATATATAATATATATATCGAATTAATAATAACTCATTTTTCGTGATCACGCAGTTATAAAAGCTAATGGTAAAATAAAATAAATATTTGTCAAAAAAAAAAATAGTTCCTCCGCTATTCGTCCACGTATATTATTCAAGAATTATTCGAAAAGCAATTTTCAATCCTTGATGCTTGTTTTTTTTTTTTTTTTTTATCTACATATCTTTATATGGAAATCCAAAAAAGTGATTTGAAAATGCAAAGAAAATGAATACATTTCTTAAAGGAATTCGACCTTCTTTTGTTGTGGCTAACCTAAAAAGGTATAATAAATTAATGATGGTATAATTATGCGCAAGCATAATT
>JABUQX010004959.1:17500-20000 GCA_015478945.1 Trachelipus rathkii
TATTTACATATATATTTTGGATAACTTATTTTATTTATGATAGCTTATTTATTTATGATAAATTATTTATTTATGTATTTTCATTGAAAAACTTAATTTCTTTTAATTTTCCTAACCTTTTCTTCTCTTGTAGCTGTTTATTACGTTGTAGTCACGTTATATGTGCATTCCTTATTCATCTCCCATATCCACTTCTCTTATTATATATATATATATATATATATATATATATATATATATATATATATATATATATATATAATATATATATATATATATATATATATATATATATATATATAAAATAACGGTGATGGAACCTCTTCTAGCTTAACTCCTGACCCTATTGAAAATAAGTCACTTATCCATATCATAAACATTTCTAACCGCACTATCAGTATTTACATATATATTTTGGATAACTTATTTTATTTATGATAGCTTATTTATTTATGATAAATTATATTATGTATTGCATCCAAAAACTTTTTTCTTTTGATTTTTTCTAGGTTTTCTTCTCTTGTAGCTGTTATTAGCGTTGTAGTTCACGTTATGATGCATTCCTTATCACCCCATATCCACTTCTCTTATTATATATAATATATATATAATATATATTATATATATATATATATATATATATATAATATAATATAATATAAATATAAATAATATATATATATATAAATAAACGGTATGGAACTCTTCTAGCTAACTCCTGACCCTATTGAAAATAATGTCACTATCCAATCATAAACACTTTTCTAACCGCACTATCATATTACATATATATTTTGGATAACTTATTTTATTTATGATAGCTTATTTATTTATGATAAATTATTTATTTATGTATTTTCATTGAAAAACTTAATTTCTTTTAATTTTCCTAACCTTTTCTTCTCTTGTAGCTGTTTATTACGTTGTAGTCACGTTATATGTGCATTTTATATGTTATTCTGTTCAATCCCTTCTTTAGTGTTTAATTTGATTTCTTTTGGAAACTGGAATGATTTTTCCTTTGGTGGAAGGAGTCCCTCAGTGTGTTTGTGCAGAAGTATAGTCATTGTGGATGTCCCTGGCATGGAAAAAGTACATACTATTTTCTTTCCCCTCGACTAGTAAACATAAATCTTAGTTTATCTCTGACTGTTCAATTTTAGTTAACCATAGAAATTTCACGAATTATAATCGCCTTCCAATTATGAAATCTCCAACTGCTTTTATTTCACTATCTATATTTCATCCGGAAATTGTTCAAAATATATTATTAGTCTCACCAAAAACTTTCCTCTTTGAAAATTCATAAATTTTTTCAGGTTTTTTTTCTCCCTTCACATTCTGTCTCTTTGAGAAAAAGGTTAACTCAAACTTTTCTTCTTCTTCTTCTTCTTCTTCTTCTTCTTCTTCTTTCTTCTTCTTCTTCTTCTTCTTCTTCTTCTTCTTCTTCTTCTTCTTCTTCTTCTTCTTCTTCTTCTTCTTCTTCTTCTTCTTCTTCTTCTTCTTCTTCTTCTTTTTTCTTCTTCTTCTTCTTCTTTCTCTTCGTCTTTTTCTTCTTGAAATTGTTCAAAATAAATATGTTATTAGCTCCCACAACTTTTTTCTTTGATTTTTTCAGGTTTTTCGCTCTTGTTAACTTAAACTTTGCTTCTTCTTCTTCTTCTTCTTCTTCTTCTTCTTCTTCTTCTTCTTCTTCTTCTTCTTCTTCTTCTTCTTCTTCTTCTTCTTCTTCTTCTTCTTCTTCTTTCCCCCCTGTTGTTTCTTCTGTCTGCTCTACATCTTGGCTTCTAACAAAGCTAAACATTTCACTCAAACTTTTACCTATAATAAATAACTAACTCCAGTTTATTTGATCCTGAACTTATTCCATCTTCTCTGCCTCCATTCCCTATGAATATTGTATATTCTTCAAAGAATGTAATTTTTTTTTACGTTTTTTTATGTGGTTTTCAAAACCTGTGCTTTCTATGTTGCAATCAATCGCTATGGTAAACTAAATTCTTTTTTGCCCTTCAATTCTTACCTTTTCATTCTGATAAAATACTGCACTCATTCAATCTGTCCCAGATATAATGACACCTTCGAACTCTCCAACTATCATTCTTATCGCTTTAAATATTCTTCTTTTCAAAGCTTCTGAAGCGGACCTACTCATAACAGGAATATTTAAAAAATATTTTATTTCAGCCTTTCAATTTCTACTCCTACCTGGTATAATAATTCGATTATTTAACTTATCCAGATGAAGGGGACTTCTGCAAATCCTCCAACTATCGTCCTCACAGTTCTAAAGTTTGTTCTTTCGAAATATTTATAACCTATCATTAAGAAGAAGATTTGGAAACCTCTATATTCTTCTAATCTTGTTCCTAATTGCCAAAATAATTATTGTAAGAAACGATTGTTGACCACCTTCCCTTTTTTCAGTCTTTGTTTTCTGCTTTCCGCCATTTTTTTGAATTAATTGTTGTGGCGGAAGACGAAAGATTGTCTTTCACAA
>JABUQX010004959.1:25000-30000 GCA_015478945.1 Trachelipus rathkii
CAACTGAAGGTGCCTCAGAACACCAAAGGTCTTAGATGTTTTGCTTTTTAAGAAGAGCAAACATCTGAAGGTGCCTCAGAACACCCAAGGTCTTAGATGTTTTGCTTTTTAAGAAGGGCAAACAACTGAAGGTACCTCAGAACACCAAAGGTCTTAGATGTTTTGCTTAACGAGAAAAGTAATGCGATAAAAAGAAGCACCATGAGTTATTAATATTAAGGACAAACAAAGGTTTAAGGTGTGTTTTCAAAGAAGATGTTATAGTTGTGTGGAAGATTGTGTCTAGTAGAAAGATAGAGGAATTGAGTTTTTGAGGCATTAAAAACAATTATTTTTTCTCTGTCCAGTGACAATAAATGAAGTTTTGATTTTCTTCCTCTTATCCCTCGTAATACATACAAGGTAGTGGCATATTATTATTATTATTATTATTATTATTATTATTATTATTATTATTATTATTATTATTATTATTATTATTATTATTATTATTATTATTATTATTATTATTATTATTATTATACATAATATTACATATTATTATTATTAGTAGTAGTAGTATTATTATTATTATTATTATTATTATTATTATTATTATTATTATTATTATTAAACATAGGCCTATAATACCTCAATTACGTAATTTAAATAATAACCATTTACAGTATATAATGTAATTTAGCCTTAAAAAACCTTTAAAATTTATTTTTAAATTTATGCCGATTTTTGTGGATAAAACAGAATTGTTGCTGTTGTTGCTGTTGTTGTTTTTAAATAGGTAAGTTTTACCTTTAATCAAAAATGGTTGATGGTGTTATGGGGTTTGCGTGATGCTGCAGGATATTCATACACCTGTTCGAACTATGGTAAATACACATTAGAACCTATAAAAATGAAAGCAGGTATACGGAGGTCCATGGTAACCTTTCATCATGGTCAAATTTGATTTTTATTATAGTTTGTGTATGCGAGTGTGTATTTGAGTGTAGGTGCGTGTGGTGTGTAGGTGTGTGTGTGTGTGTGTGTGTGTATGTGTAATGGCTGTTAATTTTGAGCTTACCGAAATTTTAAGATACGATTCTGGTTTTACGTTTGTTTAATTATGGTCAAGCAGTAATTTCTAAAATTCTGTCGCTCATCCATATTATATATATATATATATATGATATACATATATAAGAAGAGTATAGCAGCATATATATATATATATGAAAGAAAGGAAAGAAGAAAGAGCATATATATATATATATATATATATAAAGAGCATATTTGGTATATATATATATATATATATATATATAGTATATATATAGCATATATAGAAAGAGTGAAAGAGTATATATATATGAAAGAAAGAGGATATATATACATATAGGAGGGAGTACGTGGCGCCCTCCGAAACGATGAAATTAACCTCGATTAGGTATATGTGATATTAAGGTATTTGAAACATCCTTATACACTCTGGTGCTCAACTGTTCGTCCATTTTTGAGCTGATTCTCAAGCCTTCTTACACAAGAGTGTTTAGAGTCTTGTCCAGTGGGTACTCCTTTTTCACACACACCACACGCACTACTATAACATAATCACACACCCTTTTATAAATAAGTAAAAAAATATCAGTCAAGCGTTGCCTCAGATAAGCTTAGATGGGCGGGTTCTAATAATAGCCCCTTATCCACCCATTCTCTAATCATTCTAGGAGTTGGTGACTGCTGATGATGGGACTGGTGCTGAAAAGAATCTTTCGGCTTGCCTTTGCACATGATCCTCGCCTTAATAAATTTCTGCAACATTCCCATTTTCTATTCTAATTTCCACTTCGTTGAATACCACAGCAACCATGGCTTCCCTAGTTCTCAAGATAGAACTGGTAAATTCATCTACCATTTCTCTACTCAGAACAACCTTGAACCCTTGAACAGATGGTGCAACTCCCTACCCCTACTGGATCTTTCCTTAATTTCTTATCGTTCTCCTCACATTATTATTAAACTCTTTCTAGCTGTGGAAATCCTCCGATCAACTTGTAATCTCTGCATCCTGTCTTATCTTTTCATATCTTCCCAAAAATAGCCTCTGCCTTCGGGAAGACGTGTTTGGCACTTTGGTTCTGCTAATTGATCTGACTCGCTACCAGTTTTCTTTGATTTCCCATGGAAGGATTACTGCTTCGATGGTAGGAATTCCTCAGAGTGTGCAAATCACATAAGCAAGATGGTTTTCTCTGGCATGGAGTACATACCATTTACTTTCAAGTCAATTAAAATTAATAAACTTTGATTATTTACTTTGCTGCTATTAGCATCAGGAACGCTTCCTTCAGAAATTACTGTCCTCTTCAAATATCTAGAAATTGGTGCTTCTTACATTTCATATTGGAATCTCGAAAAATCTATTCTTCGTGATACTAGGAAATTTTTTCTTCGTAGAAAGTAAAACATTTTTTCTGTTCTTCCTCACATTCTTTCTGACCACTTTAATTTTGTTTCTTCCTTTCCCTCTCTTATTTTCACTGACGTCATAACTACAGTCTTACCTTCTGCGAAAGCTGATACATTTGCCCCTAATTTCACTCTTGACAATTCCGGAGTTATCTCCATCCAACTATATATATATATATATATATATATATATATATATATATATATATATATATATATATATATATATATATATATATATATATATATATATATATATATATATATATATATATATATATATATATATATATATATTTCTTCTAAATATGATATTTTTGCTTTATCCTGTCTTAACGCTAAGAAGGCATACAGTTCTTACTGTGTCCCTCCTGCAGCACTCAAAATTTATGTTACCTGCCTTGGTAAAACTGTTTCGCCTGTGTCTGTTAACTTCACACTGTCACCTTCAACTTTCCCCCTGTAGCACCGTGCACCCTGTCACCCTGTCACCCTGTGTCGAAGAAGTAGGTCCCCTTTCACCTATCGTCCATTTATTTTAACTTCTGTTTTCTCTAAAGTTTTCGACATTTTTTTTTAATGGGAGGATTTGGAAAAACATTTCAAACCTTCTAATCTTTTCTCAAATTGCTAGAATGACTTCTGTTAGGAACGTTCGTCTTGTAATTTTCTAGCTTTTCTCTGACTCTCAGTCTTGTTTTTTCTTCGGTATTTTTTTGGTGAATCTTTTGCTGTGGTCTAGACATGTTGAATGTTCTCGATAGAGTCTGGTACATCTAAACTTACCTTTTGGTATCTATTCTACATTTGGTATCTATCTTGCTCTCTGTATCCTTCTCTCTGATTTCTTTTATGGTTATCCTACAGCAGATATTGTAGATTATCACCGAACATCAATAGTGGTGTTCTAGTGGTGTTCTTTCATCAACTCTTTTTTTTCTGATGGTTATTACTGATCTCGTATCTATCATTTCTTTTCCTTTATACTCTTACGTCGACACCTCCACCTTTCATTATTACTTTCAGTTTGAAAGAACAACTCAGAAGCAAATTGTCCTCTGATCTTTCTCCTGTTTCTAGTTGCTCAAATTTGGGCAATGAAAATATGGTTGTAGCTATATGGAAGATTGTTTCAAACAGAAAGATGAAGGATTTTCTTCGTATCTACTCCACATAATCTTCCATACATCTATAACACCATCAAAAAAACATAAATTAGACCTCCTTTTGCTTTTAATATTCCTGGTATTTTCTTTTCTAGCAATCTGACTTGGAACAATAACATTGTCTCTCTCACAAAGAAGATTCTAAGAGCTTGTGTGTTTTAAGGAGCCTTCTTTGCACCACCTCACTTGCCTGCTCTGTACAAATTCATCTCAATCCTTTATTAACTCTCTTCCAATCTCTTTATCACCATCGAAATGTTATTGTTACATCACTCTTCTATTTTACAATATTGCTATTACAAAGGACCAAACCCTACTGAGCTTTTCAGCAGTATTCCACCTTCTTTTAAGTAGAGTTCGTGCGACTATTCTCTTCACACATTTTTATCCATTCTCTGCCTGACCTTCTTGAACAAAAACTTAACAGAAATGCTCATTCTCACATCTACTCAATTGGTAAAGTCTGGAGCACACTTCCTTCGACATGAACACTTTCAGACTTGCATTTATCTTCGACCATTAGATTGACTATACTTAATTAATTTTTCTTAACTGCTATGAGAAATGTAGTCATCTGGTCTCTTTGTCACTGAAGGTTATATATATATATATATATATATATATATATATATATATATATATATATATAGTATATATATATATATATAAATTTATTTATATAATATATATATATATATATATATATATATATATATATATATAATATATATATATATATATATATATATATATATATATACATAGCATATACGCTGCTGGCTGCTATTGTTACATATTGCTGGCTGGCTGGCTACGCATGCGTGCGTCCGCATGCTCGGCGCAGCCGTTCAAACGTTTTCATCAAAGCCGGCCACCATGCATCCAAATTCATGCTTAAATGAAACAACAACGGAAAACAACATACTCTGTTGCCATCCAGTGGGTCAATTATAAGGATTAATAATAATTTGAATGAAAATAATATCAATAATAATAATGGTCTATAGTAATAATAATAATGGTCAATAATAATAATAATAATAATAATTATAATAACGTAAAAAAGACAAAAAATAAAAATAAAAAATAAAAATAAAATAATAATAATAATAATATAATAATAATAATAAATAACAATAATAATAATAATAATAATACTAATAATAATAATAATAATAATACTGGTCATCAATAATAATAATAATAATATCAATAATAATAATAATAATATCAACAATAACATTAACAATAAAAAATCAACAACAATAACAACAATCACAATAATAATAATAACACACACAATAACAATAACAATAACAATAACAACAACAACAACAATAACAAAACAAACAACAAACTCAAAATTACATGTACCTAAATGAAAAAATA
>JABUQX010004959.1:32500-53754 GCA_015478945.1 Trachelipus rathkii
AATAATAATAATACTTAATTATAAATAAAAATAAATTGAGATAATTGAACTCTAATATAATAATAATAATAATAATAATAATAATAATAAATATTTTTTTTTTTTTTATTTACCGGCTTTATTATATTATTATTATTAGTTACTTATTAATTATTAATTCTTATTATATATTATTGATTATTATGTTTATTATTATATATTATTATTTATCTATTATATATTATTATTATTATTATTAGTTTCATAAAAAAATATTATTATGGATTGAATGAAAAACATTATTAAAAACTAAAAACAAAATCAAAAATAAATAAAATTTATGCTATGCTTTAGAAATTCTGCGACGATTCCAGCTATTTAATTGAGGAAGACTTCAAGGATAGGCAAAGGAGGACCTCAAGGATAAGCAATATCAGACTTCCTGGTTTCTGAACAGTATAGGATTACAACATCAATATCAGACTTACTGTGTGTAGAAGTTCCAAAACTTTTGGAGTGCAGCGGGGATATCAGAATTGGGGTTTGAAAACACGTAGATTTTTAATAAGAATAATTAATTAATATTTTTTATTTTTGAAATTGTATAATTTTGTACCATTTTCTTTTAACTGAAAACCTTTTCTGATTTTCTGGTTATTATTATTATTATTATTATTATTATTATTATTATTATTATTATTATTATTATTATTATTATTATTATTATTATTATTATTTTTATTATTATTATTATTTGCATACAACTACATTTACTGTTCAAATAATTTTAAATGTTTTTTTTTATCTTGAAGATGACGTTTAAATTGAGGTCGAAACGTCAAAATACGCATATATTATAGTATTATATATATAATTATACATATATATATATATACATATATATGATAAGTATATACTATATATACTATATATATATATAATATATATATATATAATATATATATTATATACTATATATAAATTCCAACTTTGCTGAACATCACCTCTCCTCACCTCTTTTTATTAAGAGACATTCAGGTGTTTTAGAGTTCCGACAGGAAATACTCTCCTTTGTTCTCACTTACTGTCCCTTGTATCCCGAATGTTCGCCCAAATCGAATATTGTTGCTTATGCTCGAAACGGCGATTTTAGATCTCTTGTTCCTTATATGAAGAATTACGAATTTTCGGGCTTAGGGCTCTCTCCTCTCTCTCTCTCTCTCTCTCGTCGTCTCTCATCTCTCAGCTCTCTCGGTCTCTCACGCATCTCTTCGTCTCTCATCTCTCTCTCTGCGTTCTCTCTCTCTGCATCTCTCTCTCTCTCTCTCTCTTGCCAATTTAGAACAATTCATTCGTCCTCTTTGCTTATCTCTACTAGCAATACTATATTGTCAACTATATTCTAATATAGAACATACATTTTCTAGTCTACTCCTTTCTTTGGAATCACTCATAAATCTATTCAACTATATAGAACATACATTTTCTAGTCTACTCCTTTCTTTGGAATCATCATAATTATTCAAGATGATTTCAAAACAGTTGGTGAAGTTGACCACTATTTCTCATCATCGTTCTAGATGATTTCAAAACAGTTGGTGAAGTTGACCACTATTTCTCATCAGCATACATGATGATTTCAAAACAGTTGGTGAAGTTGACCACTATTTCTCATCAGCATTCATGATGATTTCAAAACAGTTGGTGAAGTTGACCACTATTTCTCATCAACATTCATGATGATTTCAAAACAGTGGGTGAAGTTGACCACTATTTCTCATCAGCATTCATGATGATTTCAAAACAGTTGATGATGTTGACAACTATTTCTTATCATCATTCTAGATGATTTCAAAACAGTTGGTGAAGCTGACCACTATTTCTCATCATCATTCAAGATGATTTCAAAACAGTTGATGAAGTTGACAACTATTTCTTATCATCATTCTAGATGATTTCAAAACAGTTGGTGAAGTTGACCACTATTTCCCATCATCATTCAAGATGATTTCAAATCAGTTGATGAAGTTGTCAACTATTTCTTATCATCATTCTAGATGATTCAAAACAGTTGGTGAAGTTGGTCAATATTTCTCATCATCATTCTAGATGATTTCAAAACAGTTGGTGAAGTTGACCACTATTTCTCATCATCATTTTAGATGATTTTAAAACAGTTGGTGAAGTTGACCACTATTTCTCATCATCATTCTAGACGATTTCAAAACAGCTCGTGAGGTTGACCACTATTTCTCATCATCATTGTAGATGATTTCAAAACAGCTGGTGAAGCTGACCACTATTTCTCATCATCATTATAGAGGACTTCAAAACAGTTGGTGAAGTTAACCCCTATTTCTCTATTTACTATAGTCTTTGGCAGGTCATTACCCGAATCCCTGATCGTCTTATAATTTAACTCAAAACACCACAAGTTTTCATAACTTCCAATGCTCTTTTATGTTAAACTTTTTCAATATATGGGATCCCCCGATAGCCTTACTCCTGTGTCTTCTTCTAACTCTTTAAGTCTTCTCCAGGAAAGGCTCCCGCTAACGGCAAGGAAAAAAATTGACACTTCGTTTTTTTTTAACTGGTAGGAGTTGCTGGAGCAGCTCTTTAATTTCCTTGAAATAATTACACATTCGGCGAGAGGTCCCTCGTAGTAATGTTATGAAACGCCGAACGTATGCGAATCTTGGATGGAAATTGGGAAGCGTACATTCCAATTTTTCCCTTTCAACAAAAATTCCTAAAAAATCCCTCAGATGTTATTTTTCTCAGATAGCATTACCAACTACATTGCTCCCTAGTTTAATAAAGGGCCAAGTTATCTACAGTAGAAAAGTTTAATGTGTGTAAATTTCAGGCATTTATATATTATGCTAGAACCTAGAAATCTATTCTCAATGAAACTAAAAACTTTTTTCTTCGCAGAAAATGCAATAATCATTTTGTTTCCTCTTCCTAGTTTTTTTAATATATATTTCGGAAAAACAAAAGTCAACTCTAACTTTGTTTCTCTTCTCTTCTCTTCTCTTCTCCCAAACCCTTTACGTCCGCTAAAGTTGAACTCTTCCGTCAAACAAATGCCTCTAATTCTACCTTAGCCGATTCCGGAGCTCCGGAGCTATTCCTCCTTCTCTCCTACCTCCCCTCCCCTGTCCCTTCCCCCTCCCCACCCTCCAACTCATTTATGCCCAACTACGTAACTTTTTCGAAAGATGTGATGTCCACTCTTTTTGACGCAGTGTATCAGTTATGTCGCACATTAATCTGGATTTTGGAATGTATTTATCCAACTCTGGTGGATTTCATGTTTAATCCTTTGTCCTTTTTCCTACCAAAATACTATAAATATATATATATATATATATATATATATATATATAATGTTATATATTATATGTATATTAACATATGTTATAATATAATTGAATTATCTAACTATATATTAATATATATATATATATTTGCAATGTAATCAATATGAAGATCCACTTACCCTTGAAGATGGTACTCTAAGAGTGTTACCTCTTGAATACCAACGATGAGCTAAAAAGGAAACCCATATATTAATTGAATGGGTTTCCTGTTAGCTCATTCAAGTTGGTCAAAGAGGTAAGGCTCTTTGGAATAGTTTACCTATACTCAAGTTAATGGTAAGGGTTTCAAAACCAAACTTAGGGGACCTTATTACAAAATATATACATAATAAGTTGAGTTATTGCCTAAAATTATCTTTGAATATATATATAATATATATTAATATATACTATATATTATTTTAATGTTATTCATATATATATATATACTATATATATATATATATATATATATATATAATATATATATATATATATAATATAATATAGTATATATAATATATATCCTCCTTACCGATTTTCTATTTATTTAGATTTTACAAGAAAATATGTACAAAGTTTTCAAATCCTAAAACAAAAAGTTATTTCGAAGTATTTAATATAATAATAATAATAATAATAAATAATAATAATTAATAATATAATAATAATAATAATAATAATAATTAATATTAACTTTAATAATAATAATAATACATGTTAATATGACTTTATGATATCATTACGTGGTTCTCCCGAATGTCATAATATATTTATATCCTGTAGGAGTATAGTATAGTATATAATATATAATTTTATATATAAGATAGTTTTAAATAATAATTATATAATAAATTTTAATGTAGTTAATATATATAAATATAATTTTTAATATAATATATATTAATATAGATGTTTTTGTTTTCATTTCAAGCTTGTTTGCTCATAAAAAATTTAATATTCAATTAACGGTAATTGTTTACAATAAGGGCCTCTAAACAGATTTTTATAAAAATCGCCACAGCATATAGAACTCAATGAAAAAATGAAAAATAAAAAAAACAAGAGTGAGCGGTCTCCTGGTTATAAGGAATAAAAACGTCCACAGCCTCCTCAAAGTTTTTGGAATATATTTCCCATAAGGTTTTCATTGTGGTATAAAAAACAAAGAAAACGGGCTCTCGAGGTTGGTTAATTAGGATCGTTCTTTAGTTAACACTGAAGTTACAAAAGGTAAGATTTGTTAAGATTAGACGAAAGTTTATACTAACTTATTAAAGAATAATATCATAACCTGAACTTTTTAGTGGAGGGTATTCAACACAAACCGAGACCTATATCTTGGATGGATCGACGCCCTGCCGTAAACCTAGATCCATAAACCTGATGGATTTAAGTTGCCGTAAATCTAGATGTAGTTCTGGCAACCATGCATTCTAGCAACATTCCAGATTCTAGCAATCATCTCTTCAAATGAGAAAAGCACAGTCTTTTATTGCAAAAATGCGCTTAAAAATTTTGATAAATAAACGACATAGTATAGATAAATGAAAAATTAAATCCATGTATACTTTGTTAATAGCAAAGATGTTATATAAGGACAATAGATGGATCGAAAATTTGCACGCCAAAATTGGACAATTTTTACGATGTAGCCTAAGAAGCTAATCTCAAATGATCGACAGGGAATAAAATAATCGAAATAGGTTCAAATAGGTCAAAGGTTAACAAAAAAAAATCTGGTTATTTAGATGTAATTTTTTCTAACAGAATCCAACAAAACTTAAAAACCTAACCTAACCTAACCTAACCTAACCTTTAACAGCCGTGCGGCGGGCTGTAACGGCAATTTTTTATCTTCGTTTCGATTCATTTGACCTGTCGACCATTTGGTCTAGTCCCCGTTCAACTTAAGATTAATGCAAATTAATATATACTCCATTAATTTATTTTTAAATGTCACAAGGAGTTTGATTACGCACAGTTTTTCAAAAAAATTAATCTGCAAACTTCGTTATATCACTTCATTTTCTTAGTTACCCAACGAACTATCAATTAATGAAAAATAAGCTCCTTTGTTCATTATTAATTAAGTAAAAGTAATATAAAATAAGACGTTTTAGTCATCTGTGCTTACAAACGGTAAGAAATGCTTAAGTGTGCGTTCGTTTTATCAAATTTATGCATCAGAATCGTATAAGTGTGTTGCTTTATTATTAAAGTAAGTGAAATTTTCCTCATCTGTGATATTGGAATTTTAGGGGGTGGCAGAGGATTCAAGAACGTGCTTATAAAAAATGTAAATAAAACAAATGTCGGCCGGAAGCAGGCAGGATTTTTTTTTTTTTTTTTTTTATTTACCAATGTTTACTAATATTTTGGAATATGTAACTTTAAAAATAAAAATAAGATTGTGCTCTAAATATTGCTGTGTTATTCATATTTTTGCTCTGGTTTGATAGAAAAAAATTTTTTAGTATATTGTAGGCATTCATAATTTTTTTTCCTATTTGAATAATGTTAAAAAATCATAAATAATAATGTTTTTTCACATCCGTGGCACATTTTAGTAAAATAAATATAATTTAAAATAATTATAGGTACTTCAATCCAACGCTATAATTTTTCGGGACCATTTTATATGTTATATAATAGTGCAAACTGTGCACTGTGCTGCGCATGGTGAGCGGGTAAGTACCATTTTCGCGGGCAATAAAATTTCTCCGCCAATAAGTTAAAATCATAGCATAAAAATAAAGTTATTAGGCATTTATCCTTAATGAAAATTTTTAGTATCAAGTGAAAATAATATAATTTAGAAGTTATTTTGGAAAATAAAAATAAACTTAATTGGTATATTTACAGTTAGATTTTATATACAACATTTACTATTTTTGAAACCTTTAAGGAAATTTTATCCTGCGAAAAGGTGAATACATTCCCGAACCCGCCTGCACCACACACACACGCACGCACAATATAAATATTTCCACAATTTTCTATAATTCACTATCTATCTATCTATCTACATGTAATGTTATAATATTATTAATATATTGTTAGGTGGATAGGGTTCTTTTGAATTGTGATCACCTGAATTATGATGTTTCCTTTTAATAAAATCAGCTTAAATCTAATTTCTTCCAACTCGATAAACTCCGATTTCACAATAGTTTTGATAAATTTTATTAAATTTGTTAGAACAAAGTATTGTTATTTATAATTTTTTATCATTGATGTTGTTTCTAATAAGTGAAGGAGTAGAATTCACAAACAGCTGATTTCCAAATTGTTTATTAAACAAATAGCCAAATATTTTTACAGGATAATTCTAAATACTAAAAAACTGTAAAAGCATTTCTTTGCACGTGTGTTTCAAGCACAAATAATAAAAACGGAAAACGCCCTTTAATATCTTTGTTTATAACTATTGATTAATCAATTAGCGAATTAGAAATCGGGTGCATTAATATAGCCGTGATGTTATTGCCGTGGATCTTTTGAATTTTAATGCAGCAAAAATATGGATTTTTATCGTAGGGATTCGTAATGAGGAACGTAAAACAACAGTGATTAATTGTTAACCGAGGATATTGTTTATTATCGTATGAAATATGTTTATGTTAATAATAAACAAAATGTTTTATTTATCTAATTTAATCGAACTGTAAAATAAAATGAAATCAAAATAAATTATTGGTAAGAATGAAAAAGGAACCTCTATAGTGGAATATATAAACTCAAAACCAACACAGGCGGACAAAGAAGATTATTTTAATAAAAGATTTTTGGGCACAATAACGCCTTAGACTATTCTCAAAACTGTCGATTTTGAAATTAGTTTCCGAAAAAGAAAAAAGTTTTGAAGTCGACCCTAAATAACTTTGTTTCATTTATATAGAAGCTTTTTACTCTATATCATGTTCATACTGTCAAAAATAAATCTCGAGTATCAAATATGAATGGGATACACTCGATCATTAGCGTTTATTGTCTACGGGGAGGTCGGGAGCCAATCAAAAACATGTCTACGGTGGGGCGGACCAATAAAAAAAAATTGTGTGTGGTATCATATACAACGAATAAAAGAATATAAAATGCATTCATTTAAACGACTACAAAAGTAAATTTTTGTGCGGCGGTCATAAATATTGAAGCTTTTAGGAGTACGGTCATAAACTTTTTTAGGAAGAGTCGAGTGTTTCTACAAAATTGATTTTTTTTTTAATTTGATGTGTTACGAAGATCACTTTGCAAACTGCTATGTAATGTCGTTTGAATAAATAGTTTCTATAGGGTTGGTTATTACTGATCAAAGCCGAAAATCTCCACAAGATATAATTTATAAAACATTGACAAATTTTAAATGACATTCTGTTCTATTTTCAGCCTAACTACCCTCCACTCTTATATATTATTGTTATTATTATAAATATATTATTCATTATTATTAGTTTCCTTTATTTATTAATTTATGTAATATAGATGAATTATTATATAATAACAATATTAAGGAAGTATTTATTCTCGGATATTTCGCCAATTTCGTCAGTTTTAAAACCAAAGTTTATTCCTAACCACATATAATTGTTTCCCTCTTGGAGGCAAAATTTAATTTTATATTATTTATTCTTATATAGTATAGTAGTTATTATATTATTATGAGGATTTTAAATCACATATAAATAAATTATAATAACTATAGTGAGAATTTATATATAATATATAATCAATAATATCACTCACTCAGTGATAGGTAAAATAATTAATTTATACTACATTATATATCTCAGAATAATACTTATTTATATAATAATCTATACTATATAATTAAATACTAATAACTAATAATCAAAACTATGAATTATTATTATTATTTTATTATAAAAGTTTTTTTTATCTACTCACGTATTTATATATATTAAATATAATTGAAATACATAAAAGATGGGCGATTTTTCGAATTGTTTTTTAACGTTATTATTAGTATGTCTATATGTATTTACAGCTCTAGATTAGTGAGCCTTATTATGTTCATAGCCCTAAAAGTATACCCTTAAATATAAATACTATAATAACTTCTCAAAAGTTTAATTTTTATTTATATATCAAGTATTATAATATATAATAATGATAAATATATATATATGAGATAGATAGAGAATATATATATATATATTATATACTCACTATCTCTATAATATATATAATATAACCTACAAATTGATGTAAACCAGTATAGTATATATATATATATTAATTAGAGTTTCTAAATAAGTTAATATTGTAATAGATAATAAGTTTTAATTCTTTTAAATTTATAGGTATTAATGGAATATTATATTAGGTATTAATATATTTATAAGTTAGATTATATAAAGTTTATTATTATATTACTGTGTATTTATTATAGTATATATATAGATATAAAATATTTATAATTTATATGATTATTTTCAGGTAAATATGATAGGTATACCGTTATTTATATATATATATAAATTAAATATTTTTTTATTATTATTTAGTATGGGTTGATATTAATATTTTGGAGATATATATAATATAGTATTATTATTTATTAATATAAAAGCCCAAATGAATGTGAAGGAGAGATCGGGTTATTCAGTTATGTTGTGAATATTTATCTCAGAGGGTATCTCTCTCGTGCTGCGTCTCTTCCTCTTCATCTCTTTCTTCTCCTTACCGTTTGGCTTTCTCTGTCTGGCTTCTGGCGTCTCAATCTGTCGTCTGTCTCACACACACACACGATCTGGAAGAGCACAGCACACACACACACAACTACGGCACACCATATCATTGATCTGAATAGTATAAAAATTGGATCCCTCATATTTGTTAACCACTTAGAATGATGAATGATTATAAAGAAGAAAAGGGTCAAAATATGGGTGAAAGGACATTACTTTTTTTGCGTACGGTGGCCCCAATTTATTTGTTTTGGAAGCTTTACAAGGCTGAAACTTTCTGCGGGTTTCATTCGTCCTTGTATTAAGGACGCACTTCACAAATGTTGGGTTAAACAGTCCTATACACCTTCCTTTTTTCTTCTCAATAATTATAGGTTTTTTATTTTGTTGTGTAGACGAAGCTGGTGTTGCTAGACGGGTGGGATACCACCAGAGGGTCAACGAGGGGCGTAAAGGGTGGACATCGCTTTTTTTCATAGACGAAATACCCATTGAATGAGTGGATTTAAAAGAAGAAGAAAAAAAAAAACACTGCGAAAAGAAGTTCTAAAAGAAACAACTCAACTACTTTTATAATGAAGAGATAATGAATAATTAAAATAAGAGAAGAATAAAATGGCATAAGGGAGAGATGGTTGGATGGAAGAGAGGAATACATAAAGAAAAATAGAGTAAAATTAAAATAAATGAAAGTAAACCCACCGTGACCCTTGCCTAACCCAATTCCCTCAGGTGGGGCGCCAAGACGCCGGCACTAGAATAGAGGAAGTTATTATTGCGGTGGAACATGGAAGGAAAGGAAAGGAGTTCAAACCAAAATGGGTGGGGAAGGGAGGAAGGTATACAGTACATAGGGATGGGGGTTAAGACGGTTAGCGGGGAGGGAGTGGATTATGAACCCGGCTGCTAAGCTAGAAGAGAGATATTGCGTCCAAATATTTCAGAACCATTAACTTCTTCTTAGTTGCTACCTTTCATGGGAGAAAGAAAGCCAGGGAAATTTGGAGGTTGCAACGTTTGATAACATCGTTGCAGCGGAATGATGGCGTGGTAAAGACGGGGCGGGAGCGCCGCCGGAGAAATCATAGGAAAGAAGAATTAGGAAATTTAAAAATTAACGTTGGTGGAAAAACAAACGAGAGAGAGAGAGAGAGAGATCGTAGGAGAGACGACGGGAGAGAGGAGAGAGGTCCAAATTGCCAGTCGCGAGAGCGAAGCTTGAGGCCGTGAGATGAGATTGGATTGAGAGAGAAGAGAAGAAGAGAGAATAGACCTAAATTAAGGAGAGGAGGAAAAAACGTATGACGAGGAGGGATTTAAGATATTATTAGAGTGAGGAGGAATCTTTTGAGCAACCCTTTGTATTTGTCGAGGCCGATGGAATTTTCGTTTTCCAGATAATATGCCGACGATAATAGATGAGAAAATGATAATGATATGATATAGTGATCCAATATATTATAGGTAATATAATATAAAATAATATAGGGGATTCCGAAGAATTATTTATTATAAAAATAATTAGATAAAGGTATATTTATTATATATATATTATATAATATATTAGATAATATATAATCTTATATTATAAAATAGATTAATATTATACTAATATAATCATATCTATATAATCACCTTTACGCGACTTTATCCCCTTATTCAGAGGGTAAAGCGGAAAGGAGGGGACTGACGGGAGTGAACAATGCGAGTTTTAAAATATAATATATTAGTATATTATTAATAATTATTGTATAATAATATTTCATATATTATTAATATTAATATATATAATATATAATATTAATATATATATTAAATATATTAATATTATATATATTAATTATATATAATATATATATATTTATATATAATGTATATAATATATTATATATATATATATATATTATGGACATTACCATTTCTCGGGTGACTGCAAGATGGTAGCTGAATTTCTAATAAATATTTAATTTTTCGTATTCTTTAATTAAAATTTTAAATCTGTTAAATAAAACGTAATAAATTATTCGCAAAAATTCATTTTGCCAGATTTGTAGTGGAAGGTTATCTTTTGAATTGAATATTTCCCAACACTATTTCAAACTAGAATAACATTTAATAATTGGCAATACATCTAGCTTAGTCTGGGATTATTTCGATGTCTTATCCGATGAAAAGGCTAAGCTTCAATAAGGCTAAGTGCAAACTTTGTACCATGAATTTATTCCCGAAAAGAGTTACTAAAGGTCAAAAAACTTCATATTTAAAAAATCAAACTTATATTGAAGAGTATCCAAACGGAATGTTTATAGAAAAGGAAAGAGATTACAAAGGAAAATTCTAATTATGCGGGAACGAGCTATTACCCAACGTCTCCCTCTTATAAAAAACCGCAAACACGCACACCAATCCTAACCCAGCCAACAATGTGCTTCGAGAAAAAAAAACAAAAATATGGAATGCATACAGATGTTAATAAACATGGCAAATGACCAAAAGAGCAGAGATGATTGTATTAGACGACCCTCCATTTCACACGTATAAGATGTTGATGCAATTTAGGATATTTAACTTAAAGAGACATCAATATTCATGTTAAGAAAGATAAGAAAAATGGGTTTAATATTCGTATTGCGTATTTTCGCGAAATGGTGGAATAAAAAAATATTCGCATTACGTATATTCTAAGCGAATATAAATTAAAATTCAATTTTTTAGCGCTCTCATAAGAGAAATTTATTTTATCTATTTTATTGATATAGATTAAATATATATATATATTATATTGGTTTATAATTTAATATATATATGTACAAAATATAATATATTGATATATATATTATAATATTATATTAATATATTATATATATATATATATTAATATAATATAGATATATATATAATATAAATAATATATATATTATATTATATTCGCTTGAAAGCCAAAAGGTCATAAACGAGAGCTTTGGTAAAATTGAGTTTTCAGTGAAATTAAAACAATATTTTTTCTCTGAATCGAAGAAATATGTTTCAAATTTCTACAACAAATTTATCGGCCCTTAAATCAACCATGAAACAGAAAACTAAATGAAATCATCTTTTTTAACTAAGCAACCTTTTTCAGCGTTATTTTAAACTATTGCTATTTCAAATATTTTGAAAAATGATATTAAAGTAAAAACGCAAAGTAAAATTTACAAATTGAAATTCTAGTTTGGCCGTTTTACTAAACGTACTAAAAATTAGTAAAATTAACTATTATTATTATTAATTATTATTATTATTATTATTATTATTATTATTATTATTATTATTATTATTATTATTATTATTATTATTATAAAATTTTTTCCTTCTTTAAATCGCTCTACTGTAAAAAAAAAAAATTACTAAATGGTCGCTTATGACATTTGGCCTTTCAAGCGACGATATATATGTAAAAGCAGAACCTAGATTTCAGATCTCGAGTAAAGACTTTTGAGGAACAATAGCGTAAATCAATGTTATAAAATTGTCATCGTTGAAAAGGCGGAGAAGAGCAAGTCTCATTTTCGAAAACGACGAAGAGTTGCTCTTTGTCCACCAAAGGTCATCAACAGTAATGAACTTTAAAGATTAATGAGGAAACGACAAAAGGGTAATGAAGATATTTAGAGGAAGAGTTAGGTTAAAATGGAATATTAAAAACTAAATGTCCGAGGAAAAGTATATAGGTTAATTCCTAAAAGCGAAGAGGAGAGAGGAGATGAGAGATGAGACGAGGAGGAGAAGAGAGTACAAGATAGATATTGAAGGAGAGAAAAAAAGAAATAAGAGATAGAGAGAGATAAGAGAAAAGAGAGAAGAGATAGAGAAGAGAGAGAAGAAGAAGAATCTTCCGGAGAAAGATTAAAAAAGGAAGAGACGTAACCTGTCAGAAAGGAATGAGAAATACACGATTTGCAAACTGTGAGAGAGAGATGAGATTGAAGAGAGATAAGAGAGAGAGAGCAGAGAGAGAGTAAAGAGAATGTAAAGAGAGATAGAGAGAGATTATAGTATAAATAATAAAAAACCATGAGTTAAAACTATAAAAACCTTGAAGATACATACCTGTAGGGTTTGAGTCATTAACCCTTATTAATTTAGTGAAGTATCAGGGCCAGTATGATTAATAAGGTTGATCGTTCAGAGGGATCGTGAGGTTGAGTGGTGGTTGTAGTGGGAAAGAGGTATTTCTCACCCTCCTTAGAGCCCCTATTGAGGGTTACGCCTATCCCAATACTGGAAGCCCCTGACTTACATGAAGGAGGATCTTCGTCGTCTATTTCTTCTCCTTCAACATTCAAAGATGGACACGAAGAGCTTAAAGTCGAGTTAGTCCTACCGGCCATCTCTGCAAATAATACAAATTAATATAACAATATAATTATAACATATATTAATATAATATTTTAATATATATATAAATATTATTATTAATATATATATATTATATAATATTATTAATAATATATATATATATTATATTTATAATATATATAATTATATAATTATAATATATATACCGTATAATATTATATATTATATATATTTTAATATAAATTAATATAAATATATAATATATTAAATATATATATATATTATTAATATATTAATATATTATATTATATATAATATATATATATAATAATAATATTAATAATTAAGTAGTTTATTAAATTATATATATATATAATGTCAGGAAAGTTAATAAGTAGTGGGGTGTGAAAGGATAAGTGAATTTTCGTAAGAAATATGAGAGAATACGAAGTTTGGTTGATAAATTAAAGACTGGGTTTGGTACAGTTATGAAAGTGAAATGATAATAACAGATTTATTGTGTTAATCGGATGTATTGTTGGGTGATGTGTCTCCGGGAACTGTGACCGACTGCGGAGACCGAAGGAAAAAGTTGATTGAGTAAAAGTAAAGGAATGCCTGGAGGACGAGAAATGAAAAATACTGAGTTTGGCAGTGGAGAAAAGGTGCATAATAGGAGCTAATGGCGGGGAGTGGAATCGATGAAGGGAAGTATGGTTGGATAGAAGCGCTGTCACGAAGGGAATGAAGCCTTCTACATTGACGATTGATAATTAACAGTGAGGTTCGTGCAGGTCATTGAGATGACCACTAGGGTGGATTTTTTAGTTCTTGTGGTTTACATGCTCTGAAAAACTGAAACTCTTCATTAAGTCTGTATTTCAATGAGAAGAATGTAAAAATATAGTGGAAAGTGGGATGGGGGGGCTTATCCTTTAAACCTATTTACCGTTAATTGCCTCTGTGTTCTGATAACTTTTTTTCTCTTCCGGTGTACTCTTATGCCAAACCTCAACCCAATCTGGAGAAAGGTTGAAATACTATCACCTAGTATAATTTATAATATATAATTATATAGATATGATATATATACTATTTTATATATTTCAATATATTATTTGATTGTGGATTATTCCAGTGATTACTATATATTATACTACTATATAATATTTATATTAATAGATTTGAGACTATATGATATAGGCTATATAAGAAGTGTATTCTTCAAATAATTCTGTATATGTAAAAACAGAAGAAATTGGGCGGCCAGGATCGAATATCAAAATATTTTAATGACAAAAATTAAAAGGAAAAGGACTTAAATATATAAATATATATATATTAAATATATATATCAACAATATATATAATATAAATATTATAGAAGTGAGTATAGGATTTATGAGTATAATATATATATTATTATATATATTATATATTTTGATATAGATAGAATATATAATGTGGAAATATATAATAGTTTATATATATATATATATATATATAAAAGCATTAAATGATATAAACACAATATAATAAAACAAAATTTGAAAATATTGATTATAAAAAAATATAATAACCCAAATAATAAAAAAAAAACAGTTATATTTGGCATTATGAAAAACATTTTGAACTTGTTTGTTTAACTACCTTGATTATCATTATATTAATATATTATATATATATTATATATATATTTATAATATTATAAATTATATTATATTATAATATATATAATATATATTTATATATTAATATATATATATATAATATATATTAATATATATTAATTATAATATATATATATATATATATATAATATATATATATATATATAATATATATATATATTATTTATAAATATTATAAATTATATACAATTGAATAGTTTTTATTATTTTATATTTATATAGTTATGAAAGAATATACATAATGTAAAGTTATATATAATATTTAGTAAAAAGTATAAAACATTTAATTTTAAAATTGGTTTAATAAATATTCTTTATAATTAAAAATATATAAAAAATATATTATATATATATATAATTATTAATATTATATTATAAATATATATTATTATATAATTAATATATATAACAATATTTAAATATATTAAATTATATATAATATATCAATGTAATATAATTTAATATCTATATATATATATAACAATGGTTATATATTATAATATACCTATGTAATATTTATCATTATACCATATATTAATATATCTTATTATATGCATATATATATTAATATATATATACCATATATAATAATTAATATATATTATTATTTAACGTATATATATATATTCGCTTCACCGAGAGAGGCTTTTCGCCCTATGCGATTAGACATAACCGAGCATCTAATCTTCCTTCTGGATTCGAAACTTTCTCCTGGAGTTTTCCCAGAAGACTGTTTCTAGGGTCAATGCCTGGTTTCTAATGCTAGTCCAGAGTATTACACTCTCAGGTAGGGTTTACACACTTCAGTGGGACTAGCATCATCTTCCATCTGACATTTAAAACTTTTTCCTAGAATTCTCCAGATGATCATGTTTCTAGACACATTGGTTTCCAATACTGCTTCAATAATTATTATAATTGATGCAAGCGATGACATTAATTGGCCAGGTTGCTAGCCCTATCGCTCGAGAATCAAGCGAAGAAAATCTTCAAACGAGCCAACTGTGCCCAATTTTTATTCTTCATGATCAGAATTAATAACTTTAAATTTGATTTTGATCTTTGAAATATCTTTAAAATATCCAAATATATTGTAAAGTTTTGTTGCTCTACTCCAAATTTGGAAAAACAGTTTTGATTCATTTTATTTAATTTAGTTATTTTTTATGCTCATAAACCACAACTATAGTAAGAACAGATATCTCATTTCCTATTCTTCCTGTATTAAGATAATGCGCGAATTTGAAGGAAAAAATAGCAACTCTCACACATGAAAAGTTGCAAGATTCGCTAGATTGTTGAGGTACAAAATATGCCTTAAATTAACTGAATTCTTTACATTTATAGCTGAAACGCAAAAAAGGTTCCAATCGGCATGCATTTCTAATCGGGCGATTCATCTATTGTTCTTACTATATGTCTGTCATAAAATAAATAGCAATTTCAGAATTTCTTTTTTTTAAATTAAAAATATTTTAAAACCTATTCAGATCTTCATTTTGTAAGCATTTTCTTCTTTTCAAATCTTTAAGGGGAGGACGTAACGCCGTAAAAAGTAATGAAAATACCATTGGTCATAACCAACGAAGTGTTAGGTTTGGCTGGTACATTCCTTTGCAATTCGTTGCTTTCTGATTCGTCCTTTTCGCGTTTCACCTGAAGTCTCAGTCTCTCAGAATATTTCTAGCAAGCTCTCGGCTACATTGGAACACTCTGATTCCCACCACCTTCACCTTCTTCACATATCCCCCACGGAGTTACAAGCACATACTTGAAACATTATCTTTTAAGAAAAATAATCGAAATGTAAAGCTGCCTTGGAGATACTTCTGGAGGAGTTATCCAAACAACATTGCCACTCGACACACCCCCCCCCCCATTACAACTTGGGAGTTGGTGGGTCCCAAGTGATGGGGTTAGTGCTAAAAGCCACGAATTTCGTCCAAACCTAGCTATAAGCTTTTCGGTACTACTCTTATTTTTATAAAGTCTCACCCTATCTCTGCTCAACTCTTTAATCTCAGACTTGACCGCTATGCTCAACCTCATATATACTCCACTGGTAATGTTTTTAAACTCCTTTGACCTCTACATTTTCATACGCCGTGTATTCGGAAGCATATTATAATATATATTATATATTTATATTATATATATATTAATATAATATATATTATATTATTTATATATTATAATATATATATTTATATATATATATTATATATATATATATATTATAATATATATGTGAGGTTGGGGGAATAGTGATTCAGTTCGTATAAAAGCATTCAGAAAATATTGTACTATAACATCCCGGTAAAGGCAGTATAATTCTTTACCTTCCCACTTTTATGTTCTTATCTTTATCTCTCTCTCTTCTCTCTCTCACTTCTCCTCTCTACTCTCTCTCTATAATATAATATATATAATATATATCATAATATATTATGATAAATATAATATATATACTTTTATAATTGATTATAAATATTTAATGATTATTTTAGGTGAGAATTATTGAGCTGATTAATGAATTATTTTAAATAAATATTTTATATAATATTTAAAAATAGGTTATTATAATTAAAATATATATCTATGTTTATCCTGTTTTATTATAAATATGATATCCGCTTAATGTGAAGTATTCTGAGTGACCGGATTATTTTTAATACTTGAAGCTTTAACTTATTTTTTAAATGTGAACTTATAAACTTGTATATTATGAACTTATTGAAGTTAAGTTTAGGATATGAATTAAATATCTTACATAAAATAATAACAATACGCCTGGTCTATTTACGTTTTAAAATTTACATGATATAATTTTTCAACGTCTTCGAGCCCAAATCTTAATAGCCTTTAAGGGGCGAATCTAGTGGTCATCCGAATGGCGAGAAGACCAGCAATTATTTGTCCGATCAAAGAGTAGAATTATTAATAAAATCTGATCTCAAGTTTTTTGAGCAAGTGCCATTTAACACTAAATCTTAATTCGTGTAGAGAACTATTTATGACATCTTCGTAGCAAACAGAGTCCTTATAATCTAAATTGTAATATATAATATATGAAATATATATATAATATATATAGGGTATTATATTTTATATTAAATATTTTAAAATTTTTAATTTATTTATTAAAATATTACCTATTTTATAATTTAATATTATTTTAAAATGTTTTATAATAATATAAATAATTTATATTATCCATGAGATTTAAATAAAGTGAGAATAAAAGGTGATAATATATATAATATCCATATAGAGTTAGAACAAGGCCTGTGAATAGGTGGTAACACTGGTTTTGCAAGTGAACTCTTCGGCGGGTGCTTGCCCTGGGTATCAGCCTAATTGTAGGTACTCATATCTAAAATTATTTTACTGCAAAACATTCGCGGCAGTGTTCATCTATTACTACCCATTTCACTTTATTGAAAGCACCAAACCACTCATCATTATATTGTTGTTTAACTGAAACTCAAATGGCTTGGGTGCTGCTCTCTGACACCAAACACTATACACTGCCTCCTTCTAACTATGTCCTATCCTCAATATTTAGTTAAACGCGAAGTTGTTCCGTTTGTTGTCACGGCAACGAAATGATATGTCCTATCGGTTATATAATTTATGGGTCAACTGAATATTTCTATCTAATAATAATAGGTTTCTTAATTACTAATAAGTTGTTTTTCAATTTTCACTTACTTTAATTTCTAAATTCTAATATAGTTTGTGAGACGTCTAATCTACTAACGTATAACCATAATCATAAATAATATATACACTATTATTATTCGTTATTTCAATGTTCATAACCGATATTGACTATCTTCTAGTCCTAAAGATACAATAGGAAAACTTGCCTTCCATTTTCTCTATCCAGAGTAACCTGGTGAACTCACCAGCCATAACCTAACCTAACCTAACCTACCTGTCCTGGAGATGAACCAAACATGCTTAGACCTTCTCTTAATATCTTTCCAACCTTTCATACATTGTTAATTATGTTATTTACATACCTCATGGAATCCTCCTTCTTACCTTCTCATTATCATCTTATACTTTTATCTCTTCATGTTTATTTAACAACAAGATAAAGACCCCACCTCCGCTTACAACGCGAAGTAAAGCGTTTATTTTGACACTTCTCAGAAATGCTTGCAATAACTTTCTTCTCGAGAAATTAAACTAATGCTTCGGAAGGAAGGATTTCTGTTGTTACTCTTTCCTTTACTGGTTACTCCTCTTACTCTTTTTTAAAAAATAAAAATAAAAAAAAATCAACTCCAATTCTACTTCAACTTTTTAATTTAATATCCAGCATCTTTCCAACGCCACATAAAAATGCCGTTATTACAAACTGATCTATTCGCTCTAAATCTAGACTTCAATTAACCATAAGTCGGACTAAATAAATTATATTCCTTTACTCCTTCTCCTCACCTTCCTCCACTCATTTGAGGCCTAATATGAATTTTTTTTTGTTGAAAGATTACTATTTCTCGGCCCCCCTTTGAAAGCTTAAACGTGCAAAGTAAAGGCTTTATTTCGTATATTCGGTTCCTGAATGGTATCCCACCTGTGAGTTTTTAAACACCGTTGCTTCTTGAGCTTGTATCCATTTCCTTGGTAAAACTATCTCGATCTATTCTCTGTTTCCCAAAATTTTCCACTCAGACGTGTTTCTCGTGATAAAAGTTTCTTCATGTGGAGAAACTATGAGAGGTCCCTCTTCATTCGCAGTCTCTTACTCTCTGAAAACACCACGCGCCGGGACCCTTCTCAACTTTCTAATTATATATATATATATATATATATCATATAGAAGTTAAAATATTTACTATTACCTATATAAATTATACTAATTTATTAGCGTATTTATATACCTATATATAAATATAAATAGTGATATTAGAATATTTTCATTTAATATAATAAATATTCCTATCTTTATATATACTATTTAATATATAATAATAAATTATTTCGATACAGTATATAAATAATATATATCTAATATTTAAATATATATATAATATATATATATATATTTATAGTAAATATAAATATAATAATAGTATTTAATAATAAAAATATTATATATATATATATATATATATATACTAAATATATTACTATATATAAACCGTTTTCTCAATATATGTTTTTTATTAAGATTGAATTTAAGAAGTTTCCGGATCAGAAATGGACTTCAACCGAAAATATTGGGTCTAAACTAAGACTTTGCGCTTCTCGCAAAATAAGACACCCGCTGTCTTGCCTTTTTCCTTTCTCTCACCCTTTAAGTATATAATATATAATATAAGTATAATATATATATAACTCATTTATATAATAAAAAGTAGATTATATAAAACATATATATAGTAATATTATACTTAATATATAGTATTAACCTCCACTATAATAAGTACATAAAATAGTACAATATGATTATTATTATATGATAAACCACTACCACCATCTAGTGGAGGTATTTTCACTGCGCTTGTCTAAAGGTATAATTGGTATTTTTATCAATACGGTATTTGAATCATTGCGGTTAAATGCAGTGTGTACCTTTACCGGAATTTATAGAATATATATAACTTTATATACTGAATTAGTGTCACTATAATAAAAGGGCAAAATCACCACGTATATGCCGGTTATATGAGAGGTCTATATTTATATTAGTAAGTATGTAATTCTCACTATATATAGTCATATATTTATTATAACTTTTGGTTATTGATTATTATATCAAAAGTCAATTTCTACTCTGAGGAAAAGATGTTATTATATTAAGTATAAGTTCGTGAAATGCAAAATAAATTGTATTTTAGTTTAGAAATATAAATATATAATATATATCAATTTATAGGTATAATAATATATATATATATAATAATTTTATTCACTCCACCATAAGAAGGGTTTCCCTTATTTATGAAATATTTTTAGTATTTTATATTGGTTGTGTGTAGTGGATCACTGTAGAGAGCAGAAAAGGAAGGAAAAGTTAGTGGAGAGAGGAGAGAGAGAGAGGAAGAGAGAGATAAACCCGAAGAGAAGAGATATGAAGAGACGAAGACGACGAGAGAAACGGATGATAAATAGAAATGAGGAGGTGGAGCAGAGAATTAGCAACTTGACTTAAAATT
>JABUQX010004960.1:0-12500 GCA_015478945.1 Trachelipus rathkii
GAGAGATTCACAGTTCGGGTGGAGAGAGCTGCCACATGTCGGATATGGTCTGTGGAGACCGACAATATTTCTGGGTGCCAAATTTATGGTAACTTGAAACTCTTCTCGGGAAGGGCACATAAGTTCGAACCGTGGGCTGCCAAGTGTAAAAAACCAAGTTTTTTTTTAACCCTGGGAAACTTGAGTGGAAAGGCACAGAGAAGGTAAGTAACATACGAGGGTTCGTCTTTTGAGGGGTCCCCTCCATGGAGGGGTAACGCGATAAACGTCGGTGACTAGGCACGGTGGTGAGCCTGTTAATCGAGTAAGGATCGTCAAGTGGAAGCAAATCTGGGAACAGAACTCGCGCGCATGATATGGTACTCACTCGACGTGTTACGTAACATCATGCCAGGTTTAGTAAAGGTGATGGGAATCTTCCCCAAGATGGGATAGGGAAGCAAGTACTTTGCTCTGGGTACGAGAGGCAGCACGAACCAAGAGGGAACCGTTCCTCATCGGCGTAGCCTGTGGCTCAGTTGTTTGAAGAGCAGCTTCCAAAGCATCACTAAGGATGAGCTGGCTCACAAAAGTCAGTGGACGAGATGACGTTGAATGTAAATAAAAATAAAGCGGGTAGGAATCAAGACCCGGGACCCCTGGAGGGGGTCGGAGAAAGTGATCGCCGGCGTTGGTTTATACTGGCGTTTAGGAGGAATGAAACCCCGCTGACGCAGGGGCCCCTGGAATGGCAAACGTAAACGGAGAGACAAGGGTAATCTGAGAGGCCACAACAGCCTCACCTGGTCTAGACGGGCAAGTCCCTGAAACGGGACCGGATAATCGAGGGCGTAAGGGGTGGGTTGGTGGAGTACCCTAACGCATGATCATCAACAAGGGCATCAAGCCCTTACTGGTCGCAGGCCTGGAAACGGCCAGGGAGGGGACAGGTTGGAGACCCGCCAGATGGTGAATCGCCTTTCTGGAAAAGGTAAACTTTTTAGATTTTCTTCCATGAAAAATACTCCTGCATAACATCAGCACCGCTAATAAATAAACACAAATTCAATAACACAAATAATGAATAGAAACATAAATCCCGGCAGCGTAACCGCAGTAACCGAGCCCACCACAGGCCCAGAGCAAAACACTCCCCTAGAAACCACACCCCGTAGGGTGGGCCATGGGTGGTGCCTCGGAAGCCCCCGCGGAACTCTCGATCCAGTCACAAATAACGAAAAAGAAAAAGCCGGTCCAGCACACGGATATAACGCGAAGCCCAAGATTATGCGCCCAAGTGGAGACCAAGACAGTGCTCACAGTAGGGCAAAGGTTCGGGACACTACAATAGGCGGCCCGGAGAAAAGGCAAGAAAACCCGGTTTAACCTGTACGCTCACCCAAGTGAGCGAAGAAGGGCACGATGGGCCCATGACACTACACAGAGACTAGACAGCCAGGTAGCCACCAGGAAGCAGGGGAATTGGGAGACTCTCAGAAGAGAGAGATCAGGGATACTGTCGAGATATTTTATAGATGAGGACACGTCGGGTTTCAGTATCAATAAAGAATTTCCTGTTGTCTAGGCCCTAGGGGTTACTTATAATCAAATACTTTACTGAAACTTTGGCTGAATTATCAGAGATCAAGGTCAAATGAGAAAATCAAAAGGTTCTGGAGCTGTGTCAGGTTTACAAAGAATCAAGATACAGCAGAGGAGTTTTTACTAGATAACGCCAATCAGCAAGATACAAGATTCGATAGTATCCAAAAAGCAAAAAGCCCTTTATAATAATAACTTCTGCCTTTTTAAATTATTTGGCAGTAACTTATATATAGAAATTAACGAAAATAATAATATCAATTGTTAACTTGATAAGTCTAAAAATTAATTAATTCTACGCTATCATATACAAGCCTAATAATTTTATATATCTCTAATTTGGCCAAAATAAATTGCTTTTTTATTAAATAACAAAATTGGATGAATTGTAAAAATAATCTAAACTTAAATAAATAATAGCGAAAATCAATAATAATAGTCTTTCCCAAATTAAATAAATAAAACTAGTGAAATCTCACTACACACCATTATGCCTTCGGTAGATATAACTTGACACACGCCCCTCCTAAGAAAACAAAGTGAACGTGTCATCTTTCGTCTTGAAAGAACGTCATGATATCTTCGCTTGAAAATGCTTTCCCTACGTGGATATTTTAATTACTGTCCATCGGGCTTTCATCCACAGTGGAAGGGTATCTTGATTTCCTCGATTTTTTCGGATGCGTTCCTCTGTTGGTGCCGCTTTTGTTCTCATGGCTTGGGGAACGCTTCCGACATTAACAATGGGGGAGTATCTATCAAAGATGGCAAAACCCCTCTTTCGTTTCTAACGAAGGTTAGGTAAATTATGATATGTGTAAGAGAGCATGCGAATTTCTAACTCAGTTTTTCTCCACCAAATTGCAGTTCGATCATCCTAATAAAGCCAGTTCTCTTGGCAATCCCAGTAAAGGAAAGCGGCAAGGGCGCATTTAGTCCTGGACTTTGGCTGCTCTAAAACGTCCTAGATATTGTTGGTGCATAATCCTTTGCATCTTCTGGTCCTGGGATTGGGAGAATGGGGGATGCTCTGAATCTACTGACCTGGGACCTTCCCGTGGAGAAAAGGGGAGTGGGAGCAGTCACTGGCAACTTGCCTTTTGGTTAGCCTACGAGAGTTCATCTGCCTTAATTTCCACCAGCACGAGAAATTCTTGAGCGAAGACGAGAAGAAAAGGTAGGATCATCTATCATAGGCACATGTTCCTGCAGTACTCTAACTGATACCATTCCCTTCATGTAGTTTGAGTTCCTTTCTCCTTCTCTTTATTTCCTTCAGGTACTGCTGCATTTTGCATCATCATTTTCAACTTGGATATTTTCCAAAGGAGTCGATTAGCTGTTCATCAGAACTGACGCCTACAGTTATGGACGCGACTTTTCTCTTTTTTCAACTTCTTTCTATTCTTCTTCCACTGGTGGTTTAACTGGAACCTCTTCCCATCTAATCTACTATTACACCCTCAGGCAATCATCGCTGTCATCGAGACTTATTGTCATAATCATTAATAATCGTGCTCAAAACAGCTTGAATGTGAGGATTTTCTGTGATTTTGAAATTGGAATTCCCCAGTCAAATTTTCGTCTGTAATTCCAACTTTTGTCCCACAACCAGTTTCATGATTGTTTCGGCGGCCGAATGCGTCATTTCCGACATCAAGGGTATCATGTATTGTAATAACAGCTTTTTCAGCTTCATAAACAACTTCGACACTGGTTGTGTCCACGTCGGTATTAATTTTATCATTATTTTTTTCAATAGCATTTTCAGCTTCATAAATAACTTCGACAATGATTGTGTCCACGTCGGTATTAATTTTATCATTTTTATTTTCAGTAGCATTTTCTGCTTCACAAGTAACTTCGACAATGGATGTGTCCACGTCGGTATCATTTTTATTTTCAATAGCATTTCTGCCTTCATCACCAAGTAACTTCAACAATGGATGTGTCAACGTGGTATCATTTTTTATTTTCAATTAGCATTTTCCTGCTTCCACAAGTAACTCTCAATCACATTTTTCAATGTCTTACGATTTTCTATATTAATTTCAGCTTCATTAGTTGTTTTGACAACGGTTGTGTCCTTGCTGATATTGGTTTTATCATTAATTCCGAACCCTATTGTCTCCGGACCTAGCGCGCCTGGGATATTTCCCAATGTTAAATCATGATAACGCATCGTTCGGACATAGAGCTTCGACGTACCCCGTATAAAACGGAGTGCGAATCCAAATTCTTGCTTCAGGGCCGTCTAAGGGTGTTATCAATCATGCATTTTTCTGATCTTGCCTGTGAATTGATGGTTTTTCACGAACTTTTTCTTGCAATTACGGCCACTAACACGCCTGTATCACGAAGTTTCGATACATCAACGCCATTTATGAACCATTCGTTACGGGCGATGAGGAATGTCTGGAACTTTGGAATCATCCGACATGACATGATATAACGGGGATTGATCTCCATTGACGCGCCAACATGCCGTCCCTTTTACCATTTTGCTCACGTCAACAACACCATCGTCCTTTCCACAAGTTTGACATGCCCCGCTGCATAAATTCCCTTTATTAATGAATTATGCCAATTGTTAAGGCAGCATTCGTGTTAATTTCTTTTCTTGGGCCTGCCATCCTTCTTGTCGCTTCTTGTTATCGCGGTAAACCCTATTATCATAATATCCGATTCACGAAGAAATCTGTTGTCATTCCCATTTTGGGGCAGATAACGAGCGCTGGAATCGTGGGCCGCCTTTGGTGGCATAATTCCACAAACTTTGGTGTGTTGGGGTTGAGTATATGACTTTGTATCTCCTCGTTATTGTCAGATGTCAACATAAGGGTTCAAGTCTTCCTTTTGGAACAAAGGTTCTTACCCCTTGCTTGAAGGAAATCTATCAGCGCGAGGAGCGATGTCGTTTAAACTAGAGAGTCTCACGCCTCTCTTGATGAACAGCAAGTCTTTTTTGGGCAACAGGTGAGCAAATTTGATCAACCTACCATAAGATCGTTTAAACCTTGAAAGCTTCGGTTTTCGAAACTTGAGAGTTCACACCACCTTGACAGATACGATTTAATTCGATTCAGTAATTGTAATGGGCCCTCATCTGCTTTGGGCTTGACTTCCTTGAACTTAGCCCTATAACCATCTTCGGTCATGTTAAACTGAATAAGGAGGGCTTCCTTTAAGCTGAAAAATCATTAGCTAAGTTGGGAGGCAACGTGCTATAAACCGACAAAGCACTTCCAGTTAAAAGAAGCGCACTTAAATAGAGAGGCCATAAACCTGCGATCCCAATTTGAAGATGTCGCATAGCTCTCAAACGTTGGATGTATGCGTTCATTTCGTCCCTTGATTCGACGAAGGGGCTATGTTCGGTACCTTAAACATTGGTCGAAGGGGATACATTGCTTAAATGGACGGACGATTTGAGACTGATTGACAGTTCGTATTTTTTTTCCAAAATTCAAGTTCCGCGTGCGCGTCGGCTTCTTCAGCATTTCCTAGTCCGTCTTCTTCTTTTTGTGTTGGCTTCTCCCTCTTAAGTTGAGCTTCCTTTCTAGCTTCCTCTTTCTTGTGTTGAGCTTCCTCTCTCTAAATTGAGCATTCCTTTCAGCTTCCTCTTTCTTGTGTTGAGCTTCCTCTCTCTTCCTTTCTGCTTCAGCAACCTTCTCTTCTTTGAAGACGCTTCTCGTCTTTCTTTGATGATTCGAGGACTCCTTTGCGCTTTTAGGCTAAATTCTTAGGCCATCTGGCACCAACAACACGGATTGTATCCATTATTAATGTTGACAAAGTGGAGAAAGACCGTGAAGAATAAAAGAGAAGTGAGTATCTAAAATCAGCAAGTGTGATGAAGAAATAATGTCAAGTTATATTCCTTCTCGGACAGGCCCCAAAAAACGTGTCGAGATATTTTATAGAAGGATGAAGGACCGCGGGTTCAGTATCAAAAGAGAAGTTAAAAGGAATAGATAACTTATATAATATTTATAACTCTGGAATATCAGTCAAGCTTCAAATGAGAATAATCAAAAGGCTGGAACTGTGCAGTTTACAACTGAAATCAAATAAAGCCAGTTTAACTAAGATACCAAATCACATACAATCGAAGTGTAAAAAGCAAATGAAGGATTATAATAAATAAACTCTGAGGCTTTGAGTAATTAATTTGCAGTATACTTTATATAAGAAAATCACACATCATCACACTACTATAACTTGATAAGTCTACGGATCATATATATATATACCAAAAGCTAACTATTTTGGTAGTTATTCTCACTCTCACACATAAATTCTATCTTTTTATAAAATAACACACAATTGACGTGAATTGTAAATCATTTCTTAAGAATCTTAATAAATAATAGCAAAGCAATAATAATATCTTTCCAAAATTAAATAATAAACTAGTGAATCTCATAATTGAGAAATTATGGCCTTCAGGTAAGATATAACTTGACAGATACGTAGGGTATTACGTACAGAAAACGGAGGACGAAGGGACATAAATCCGAGGAAGGGAAGGGTAAGCGGGAACGGAATAATAATAATAATAATAAAAAGAAGAAAAGTAACAAAAAAATAAAAATAATAAGACAAAAAAAAAAAGCGATAAAAATAAAAAAGCAATAATACAAACAAAAATAAGAACCAAAGAAGCATAAATGGAAAGGATGGAAGCACAAAAAAGGGAAAATTAACGAAACAAAAAACGTACAACCCCCTTGGCAGATACCCATTCGGAAAAGGTATCTGAGCCCCCCCCCCCACCCCGACAAGGTGGGGTACGTTAACGGGGGGATAATAATAATAATAATATAATAATAATAATAATAATATATATAATAATAATAATAATAATAATAATAATAATAATAATAATAATAATATAATTAATAATAATAATAAAGATATAATTAGGGAATGTACGATACAGAAAGAGCGATACCGATACTCTATTTTTTCAGGGGCTGATACAGATACCAATACCGATAATATAATCAAAATACATCAGTTAATAAGATAATAACATTTGTGCACTGCTAGGCAACTCATATTGCATTCCCTGTATCAACCAACACTTAGTTCATTTATTGTCATTCATATTTGTTGTGGCCAAGTATATTTTATTGTATAAAACTAACATAGTATCTTTAAGGAATAATAATGCGAAATATACATTTTATCACTTTTTATGTTTGTGTTCTATTCAAAAAACATATTTCATTTCCATTTTCCAGTAAGTATCTAACAAAGTTTAGCTACTAACTTTTATTTTTAAGCATTATTACAATTTGCAAGAAGATTCTTTAACTAGCTCTAATATAAAGAATAAAAATAATGAAAGAAAGAGACCTCGCAATTTAATCAGGCTGAATACACAATAAAAAAACGTCTGTTACTCAAACATGACATAAAATATACTCCTTAAGATAAAGGTAGATATCATTCAATATTCAATTAAAAAATTCTCAAATTGTGATGCCAAAGACATTAAGCTTTCACTTAGTGTCTGGCGAGAGCCCTGCATTCTTTTTGGGGTTGTTTTACATTCCCACATACACTAAATATACTCTCGCTCTCCTGATCGCGGGAGAGCCTGATGAAATATTTGGCTTTGCAAGCACTGATAATAATTGAAACCTTGGCCCATTTTCATGCCACCACATGAAAGGATTCTCTTCTGTAGGCAGCATCTCCATGTTTTCGTAGAGACTCATCTTCTTTTTCACAGATTGCATTTAATTCTTTGCTCCTTATGACTGTTCTTTCAGTTTTTTCGATGCGGGGTTCCTTGTATGACTTCCTTTGAAGGTGATAATGAGATGTCAATACAATTTCGGGCATGAACTTATCAAGTCTAACATATCCAAATCTCATCTTCCATCTTCAGTAGGTTTTATTTGCTGAAAAGCCACCATCGTCAACTATCAGTGCTGTTGCCAGGGGTTGCTGAATAAGGCGGCTTCCACTTCTGTGAATCTTTTTTTTTTTCTCACGCGAGCAAGCTCCTCGGTTATGCTATTTAAATCCATTCTAGAAGTGGTTTATCGTCGGAGATGCCATTTTGTAGGGTTTCAGCTAGCGTAATAAATTCCTTATTAGAACCTTTTATTTATTTATTTTTTTTGCAGTTGTCCCCACCGCCGCTCACGGGGCAGAGCCCTATTCAAGAGGGGTGCGTGAACGCCCTCAGCAATGTCATCTACGCAAATTGCGCAGCTGAGCATATAAACGCAGGCTTAAATGAGGGAAGATTAAATTGAGTAAGAAACACACGGAAGATAGAAGAGAATTCCACAGAAACAGAGGTGGCAGGAAAGAAGCGAAGCCGCAGCGAACTAAGTCTGCGAGTACTAATATCAAATAATAATCATGTGCCGAACAGCACCCCTTGTCTAACGAGGGCGACGAAAAGGTAGTGGTACGTGAGTGGAAAGTTCCCTCGAGCACTTGCCGCTACGGTACCTATAGAAAAGAGATAAAGCACAACATCGCGCAGCAAAGACAGAGGGTCAAGTGAACTAGAAAGTACAGGACAGTTTATAAGCCTTTGGCCTTACTCGACCCCTATCCAAAAGCCGGGTAAAACCAGAGTCCCCCCTCAATATAACAGCAGTCATTCCAACAAGAGCAGATGAGACCCTTATATAACTGGAGTAACTGAGAGAAGTAGAAAAAAAAGTCTCGCAGTCTAAACAGAACTCTCAGTTTCTTTGATGCCGTTCACCTAAGCAACCGTTGTGAAGTGAGGTTTCCATGCAAGACATTTTTTTGTTTTTTAAGTCCAAGATTGTTTATATTGTCAGACAGGAGAGACGAGAGAACCGTCGAAAGAGATAGGAAGTTAGGTGTCTTAGAAAGGAAGATTTGTAGAAGTTGGGTTTTTTTTAAAGGCCTATGTACGCGTTGAGACGACCCCCAACGGAAATTCTATCCAGATCAGCGAGAATAGAATCGGAAAAATTAAGTAGAGAATATAAATTCTAGAATAAAGAGGGAGCAGAATTGAAAATGAGTTGAAGAATGGAGGGTCGAGTCATTGGCGAATATATGAGTGGATAGAGTTAGAGGTGCAGGTGAAGATCATTAATGTAAAGCAGGAATAAAGTAGGAGATAAGCAGCAGAGTCCTGAGAAACACCACTATTGACCGTAAAAGAAGAAGAAGTCCGCCCATCAACACAGCCGATATTGAGCGTTTGAAAGAAAGATAGACATAAGTTACGCAAAGAGAAGAAAGGAAATTTCAAATAGGAAGGGAGCTTGCGAGAGAGTGGTGACGCGTACCATACCGGTCAAATGCTTTTGGATATTGTCAAGCGCCACCACGTCAAGCTCGCCCGTAGTTCCTAAGGGTGGAAACCATAAATCTGTTAAATAGACAGTATAGATCACTCAGTGAAGAAACTCATGCGCCGAAAGCAGAACTGGCGATCGGAAAAGAAGGAAATGAGATTCCAAATGGTCTAAAAGAAGTGAGAGTTGAGAAAGGGTTTCAAAGATCTTAGATAGAAGACAAGTTAGAGCTATAGGGCGATAGTTAGAAGTTATCAGAGCGGCTTCCTTTAACTTCGGAAATAGGTTGGATATATTGCGCCGCTCCAATACTTGAGTGAAGTGCAGTATTGAGGCATAGAGAATATAATTGAACGAAGGGCGGGTCAGCACGAATGCACACTCCCTCAAAATCGGGAGAATGCCATCCGGGCCACTCACCTTCTTAATGTTCAATAGATTTTCGCGAGCATCATGCATCCGATCAAATGTAGTCCACAGGTAAACGCATAGGACACCTAGTCAGAGGAATGACAGAATCGTCCGGGTGAGTTTAGATGGAAAATAGGAGGCCAAAGAGATGGCCTTTTCAGTTGGAGTATGTAGCAAAGTGAACCATCAGAGCTGATAAGAAGGAGGAAACGGATGATTTTAGCAGAATTTTGTTTAGAGATCTATTAAATTTTGGCTAAAACTTTGTTAATAGGATGTCAGGAGCCATGCTCCGATCAAATGTAATCAGCAGGTAAATGGCATTAAGGATCACCTGAGAGGAGAGGCGTGAGGAAAGAGGAATGGAAGAATAGTCCAGGTTGAGTTAGAGAAAATCAGGATTCCAAAGAGATTCGGGCCTGTTCAGTGGAAATATTAGCAACAGAACCATCAGAGGAATAAGAGGAGGAAAGGATGATTTATACAGAAGTTGTTAAAAGATGTTTTTGGCAAGAAAAGGCGAGAAAGATTTGTCAGTAGGGAAACCAAGGAGGTCAGCGCACTTCGTTTAATGAAAGTCCACTTGCTTCGTAGAAGAGTAACCTCCTGCAACGAATTTCTAGGCCTGAATGAAAACTTAGCACAGTGATAGGAGAAAACAAGAATTTTCAACCCGATACGCACTGTCTCTAGCCTGTAAACAAGAAGCAAAGCACGATCGACACCAATGGATTTTGATAAATGAAAAAGCTTTTAGTCGAAGAAAGGGAATGATCCTTGGCTCATTCATTCAACGATTATACAGCCCACTTGGTGAGTGCGCTGAAGCCGACAGCACGTCAAGGCAGTCACTCACACACACTCAATCAGCTAGTTCTAGAAGCAACGCAATACCCCCAATCGGCCTAAAGTGGCAGAAAAACCGCATAGGGCAGGATGGAGCTTTTGGAGAGAAGTAAAATTAAGAGATATAAGGTTTGTGGTCAGATTTACCGTGATTCGAAGCGAAGGTGGTGCATTTATAGAAGAAGGACTAGTGGTGAAACATAGGTCAAAGGTGTTCAAGAATTGGTTGGGGACGATCCGGATTGTGTGTAGGTTCTTTAATTAGTTGCTGCAAATCGTTGAGAATACTGAATGTTCTTCTTCCTCCCCATCTAAATCAGTATGAAGGACCCCAACCATTCATGTTGTGTACATTGAAACCCCCTAAATAGAGGACTTCATTATTTGGATGGATATTACAGTTTCGTGAGAAGTAGTAAGGTAATCAAAAAAGGCTGAAAAGTCTGTTCTGTTGGGAGAACAATAAGCAGAAGCACAAGATTAATAGTAGTCAGCAGAAGAAAATTTAAGTCACACAAGCGATTTAGGAACGTATATTCGAGATTCTCGAGACGTGTTATACGAGTGTTTATGTTTATACTTCAGCCCCTTCAGAAGGAATTATATAGTTATGTTGGATATATTAAACGAGTTAGAGGATGATTCTTAGCCATCTGGGTCTAAGACAAGAGCAAAAAAAATTAGGGTTAGAGAGGTGGTATCCACGGATGCCGAGTAGAGTGCAAGCCACTGAAATGTTGGTAAATGTCAATAGAAGCCCGCGCCTGTGCACATAACATACGCACACACAATCATGAGCAAAAAAAAAAACAAAAAAAAAAAAAAAAAAAAAAAAAAAAAAAAAAAAAAAGCCGAAAAAAACCAAAGGGGAAATGGGGAAAATTATTTGTACCCTAAACAAAAATTTAAAAACTAAAATTTTTTAAAATGCCAAAACCCTATTTAATACAATAAATATTAATATATGAAATAAAAAGAAAGTTTAAAAACACTCCCGCACTCACACACACTCTCAAAATTGCGTACAAAAAAAGAAAAAAATATACTATTGATCAACTAAAAAGTGGAAAGCTCAATCTGTATAAATTATAATCATGGCTCATCCATAGGTAAATGATAGGTAAATGTTACACTAAAACCCAAGTTGGAGAAACGATAAAAATCTAAATTAAAAAGAAGTCGAAGAAAAAAAAACATAACCTAGTATTAGCTATATATATCAAAACTAGATTTATTATTGAATCTAAAAGTTTCTCATAATTTTTCACACAAAAAATAAGAAGTATCGGCCATATTAACCAATACCGATACCGACACCCCCCAAAAAGTGGCCGATAGCGATACCGATACCGATACTATCGGTACATCCTAATAATAATAATAATAATAATAATAATAATAATAATAATAATAATAATAATAATAATAATAATGCCACCAACACTATTAGTACAACTAGTAGTAAATATAGTAATAATAATAGTAGTAATACCACCAACATTATTAGTACAACTAGTAGTAAATATAGTGATAATAATAGTAGTAATAATAACAATAATAATAATAATAATAATAATAATAATAATAATAATAATAATAATAATAATAATAATAATAATAATAATAATAATAATAATAATTAGCAAAGAACAACAAGAAGTTATGCATAGGTGACGTCACAATGAATTTATAAATAATAATAATAATAATAATAATAATAATAATAATAATAATAATAATAATAATAATAATAATAATAACTTGGAAAATATTGAAGTTAGGTAGGTAAAATTTACAAGAAATCAAAATTATAGGTTTCATAAAATAATATCATAATCCAAGTTTCATTTAACTATATTAATTAGAAATTTAGAAGGTTACTAACACTTGTAGGAGCTTTTATTTTTAAAAAACAGAAGTTAATAAAAAATCAAAATGTTTATAAAAATCCACGGATGTTAAATGATATTTTTTCATATTTAAAAACGTCTATAATCTATTTCTATTTAACATAAAAAGATAAGCAAAGTATGGTTTTATAGGCTTTTAAGTATGAGGTATTCGAATTTGATATTATTTTTAAGGCAGTTTTATTAGAAAAAAAGTTATTAAAGATAATTTTAAAAAAATATAAAAGATAGAGAAAATTTACATGAGAGCAAAATTGAAGAACTCGATGAGTTTTGAGAAAAAATATTTTTTTATTTTTTCTATAATAAATAAAGAAATAAAAATTAAACACAAAGAAAAAAGAAAGTTACTTTTCACAAATATACATTATATCTTTCGAGATGGCATATTATGATCAGAACAAACGAAGAGGCTAACCTTCCTAATAATTTTAGAATAAAAACGAAT
>JABUQX010004960.1:20000-27500 GCA_015478945.1 Trachelipus rathkii
CTGCATCCAGCAACACTCCTACCCCATAGATCTATTGATCCTATTGATCCTTGGATTATTGTCTATTGATTCAAGTCATATTTTTGTAATAATAATACACATTTTTTTTTTTTTATTTTTTGTTTCTTTTTTTTAAATTTTTTTTTTTTAATTAAAAAATTTATTCTTTTTTACTGAGATAATTGAATCATTTTATGTTTACATACCTTAAGGCATAAATCAGTAAATCAGTAAATCAAACTACCCTCCAGCCACCCTCCTATCCTTCCATGATCTATTGATCTATTGATCTATTGATCTTATTGGTCTATTGATTATTGATTCAAGTCCTATTTTGTATAATATAACACAAACTTTTATTTATTTTTGTTTTGTTTTCTTTAAATCTGTTTCTATATTATTAATCCACTTGTTCTTTTCTGTATATAACTTAAAAATTTGCATTTTTTACATATTTAAAGCCATAAATCAGTAAATCAGTTATCAAACTGTATCAGCCACTCTCCTACCCATTCCCGTGGATTATGATCTATTGATTCTATTGATCTACTTGATCTATTAATCAAGTCAAATTTTGTATAATATAACACAAAAACTTTTATTTTTTTGTTTTGTTTTCTTTAAACATTTTGTTTTTACTTAAAAAAATTAATTCTTTTTATGTATATAACTTAAAAAATTTGCATTTTTAGAATACATTAAAACAGTAAATCAGTAAACAGTAAAAATCAAACTGTATCCAGCCACCTTCCTACCAAACCGTGATCTATTGATCTACTTGCATCTATCTGATCTATTGATTCAATTCATATTTTGTATAATATAACACAAAACTTTATTTATTTTTGCTTTTTTTTAAAAAAAATTTATTTTTATCAAAAATTTTTTTTTATTTATGTTAATAATTTAAAAAGTTTGCATTTTACATTACCCTAAATCACTGATTTTTAAGCAGTAAATCAATAAATCCAGTTAATCAAGTACCTCCGTCACCCTCCTAAATCAAATCACCCTCCCACTCCATACTTGATCTATTGATCTATTGATGCTTTGATTCAAGTCATATTTTTGTATAACATATCTAAAAACTTTTTTTATTTTGTTTTGTTTTCTTTAAACATTATGTTTTTACTATAAAAATTATTTATTTTGTTTTATTTGCTTTAAAACATTTTTGGTTTTTACTAAAAAAATTTATTCTGTTTTATGTTAACTAACTTAAAAATTTGTCATTTTTACATACCCTAAAGTGTAATCAAGTAAATCATCAGTAATCACACCACCCCACTCTATCCTCCTACCCATTCGTGATCTATTGATTCTATTGATCTATTGATCTAATGATCTAATTGATCTATTGATTCCAGTCATATTTAAGTATCTTTTTGTATAACATGAACAAACAATAAATCCTTTGTGCTGTGTTGTGTTGTTGAAATGTCCCGTTTGTTGTTGTCAGTTTTGAAAATGTTGCATTTGTTACATTTGTTGTTGTTGTTGAAATGTTGCATTTGTTACATTTGTTGTTGTTGTTGAAATGTTGCATTTGTTGTTGTTGTTGTTGTTGTTGTTGTTGTTGTTGTTGTTGTTGTTGTTGTTGTTGTTGTTGTTGTTGTTCGTTGTTGTTTTGTTGTTGTTGTTTGTTTGTTGTTGTTGTTGTCGTTGTTGATGTTAAATATATTAACGATCAAGTTAAATGATAATATACAACACTTTTTCAAACATATCTTAAAATATTAATGTTAATTTTACATTAACATTGTAAAATTGAAAAACTAAACAAAAATATATCTCATCCTACCCTAACTGACATACAGCATTCATTAACAAGGTAACTAAAATTAGAAGTTTCAACTTACCAGCAGAAGTCAGCTAACAATCTCGGTCTTTCTATACACACCCGCTCAAATCAATTAATTATTATTATTATATTATTATTATTATTATTATTAATTATTCATTATTATTTTTTATTATTATTATTGTTATTATTATTATCATTATTAATTATTATTATATCAACTATATTGTTTTATGAACATACAAACTAACATACCACATAACACGACCACACACACACATATACACACCACACCACACACACACACACACACCACACAACCACATACATACACACACACACCACACACACACACACACACACCACACACACCACACAGACACACACACAGACACACTAATTATAGACACTTTTACTTAATACATTAGGCAATCATCGTACTAACTTGCTGATCACATGACTGCTATTTCTATGATGTCATCAGATGTGTATCATTTTCTAAACCTCGTTGGAAGACATTTACATTTTTACATTTTAATATAAACATTTCGTTATTGGTTATGTATTTCTTTTACGCTTTCTATTATAACTTTATATTTTAATTTTTGTTAAAGTTAGTTGTTTTATTTATTTTTGTTGAGGCCTGACTCACACGGGTTTTAACAACCAAAGGTTTTTTTTTTTGATTCTAGAAGGTTTAATAATCAATAGACTCATTTTGATGGTTTCAATCGTTTATTGATTGTATTTTTACCCCTATATCGATGTTAAATCATCTTCTACGCTGCCTGGTTAACTGAAAAATATATCCGAAAAAAATTATATCAATAACATTCGTTATCGATATATCTGCCGATAGCTTGAGCGGTGATATTGGAGGCAGCATGGAATCTTAGAAACTCGCGAACTGGAAACTGGGGAATATTATATATATATTATAATATAGTATATATATATATATATCTATATATATATATTATATTATATTTATACTATATCTTTAAATAAATTATATATATAATATATTATTATATTATATATGTGTTCTCTATTTTGATTATATATATACATATATATTTTATTTTAATTTATTTTAATTTAAATTTTATTTAATTTTAATTTTCCGAAATTTTAATAATAATTTTAAATTTTTTAATTTTTTTTTTTTTTTTGGGGGGGGGGGGTCCAGTTTCCAGAGCCATTTCAGTTTCGCAGTTTCCGCAGTTCAGGTTTCTAAGATTCCAGGCTCCTCCAATATCAACGGTCACTACAGGCGATATATCCGAACGAATGTTATTATAATTTTCTTTCGATTATATTATTCAGTTAACCAGAGCACGTAGAAAGACAATTTAAACATCGATATAGGGTAAAAAACATCGATAAATCGATTGAAACCCCATCAAAAATGATCTATTGATTATTTAAAACTTCTAGGAATCAAAAAAAACCCTTTTGGGGGGTAAAACCCTTGAGTTTAGCACAAAATAATAAATAAATAACTAACTTTTAACAAAATATAATAGTAGCCTTGTAACGTAAAAAAAAATACATAACAAAACGAAATGTTTATATTAACATGTAAAAAATGTACAAATGTCTTCCAACGAGGTTTAGAAAATGATACACATCTGATTGACATCATAGAAATAGCAGTCATGTGATCAGCAGTTATAGCATGATTGCCTAATGTATTAGTTAAAGTGTCTATATTAGTGTGTGTCGTGTGTGTTGTTTGCCGTGTGTGTGTGTGTGGTGTCTTGTGTGTGTGTGTGTGTGTTGTGTAGTGTGTGTTGTGTGTTGTGTGTGGTGGTGTATGTGTTGTGTGTGTGTGTGTTGTGTGTGTGTGTGCTGTGTTGGTATGTTAGGTTTTTGTTATGGCTCATAAACATCATATAGTTGATATAATAATAATAAATGATAATAATAATAATAATATAATAATAATAATAATAATAATAATAATAGTAATATAATAATAATATTTTGAGCGGTTGTGTATAGTAAAGACCGAGATTGTTATGCTGACTTCTGCTGGTAAGTTGAAACTTCTAATTTTAGTTACCTTGTTAATGAATGCTGTATGTTAGTTGGGTAGGATGAGAATATTTTTTTGTTCAGCTTTTCAATTTACAATGTAATGCTAAAATTAACCATAAGATTTTTGAAGATATGTTTTGAAAAAGTGTTGTATATTTTCATTTAACTTGATCGTTAAATAATATTTAAATCAACAACGACAACAACAACAACAACAACAACACAACACAACAACAACAACAACAACAACAACAACAACAACAACAACAACAACAACAAATGCAACATTTCAACAACAACAACAAATGTAACAAATGCAACATTTCAACAACAACAACAAATGTAACAAATGCAACATTTCAACAACTGCAACAACAACGCGAACATTTCAAACAACACCACTAAGCAAGGATTTCATTTTTGTTATGTTTTAATACCAAAAAGATTACTTATAATAGGACTGGATCAATAATCATAGATCAATAGAGCTCATTAGATCAATAGATCAATAGATCAATAGATCACGAATGGGTAGAATGGATAGAGTGGGTGGTTTGATTAACTGATTTTAACTGATTTACTGCTTTAAGGTATGTAAAAAATGCAAATTTTTTAGTTATTAAACATAAAAAGAAAATTTTTTAATAAAACAAATAATAAAAAAAATAAAACAAAATAATAAATTTTTATAGTAAAAACATACATAATGTTCTAATATGAAACAAAACAAAACAAAAAAATAAAAGTTTTTGAGATAAGTTATACAAAATATGACTTGAATCAATAGATCAATAGATCAATAGATCAATAGATCATGGAAGGGTAGGAGGGTGACTGGAGGGTACTTTGATTTACTGATTTACTGATTTACTGATTTACTGATTTACTGACTTTAGGGTATGTAAAAATGCAAATTTTTTAAGTTATAAACATAAAAAGAATAAATTTTTTAGTAAAAACAAAATGTTTAAAGAAACAAAACAAAAATAAATAAAAGTTTTGTGTTATATTATACAAAATATGACTTGAATCAATAGATCAATAGATAATAGATCAATAGATCACGGTTTGGGTAGGAGGGTGGCTGGATACAGTTTGATTTACTGATTTACTGATTTACTGCTTTAAGGTATGTAAAAATGCAAATTTTTTAAGTTATAAACATAAAAGAAATTTTGAGTAAAAATAAATGTTTTAAAGAAAACAAAACAAATAAATAAAAGTTTGTGTTATGTTACAAAATATGATTGAATCAATAGATCAATAGATCAATAGATCAGTTGATAGGAGGGCAGTTTGATTAACTGATTTACTGATTTAACTGCTTTAGGATCAGTAAACTAATACACTTTACCTAAGTTATAAACATAAAAAGGAATAATTTTTTAGTGAAAAAAAATGTTTAAAAACAAAAATAAATAAAAGTTTTGTGTTATGTTATACAAAATATGACTTGAATCAATAGATCAATAGATCACGGTTGGGTAGGAGGGTGGCTGGATACAGTTTGATTTACTGATTTACTGCTTTAAGGTATGTAAAAATGCAAATTTTTTAAGTTATAAACATAAAAAGAATAATTTTTTTAGTAAAAACAAAATGTTTAAAGAAACAAAAAAAAATAAATAAAAGTTTTGTGTTATATTATACAAAATATGACTTGAATCAATGATCAATAGATCAATAATCAATTAGATCAATAGATCATAGATCATGGATGGGTAGGAGGGTGGCTGGATACAGTTTGATTTACTGATTTACTGATTTACTGCTTTAAGGTATGTAAAAATGCAAATTTTTTAAGTTATAAACATAAAAAGAATAATTTTTTAGTAAAAACAAAAATGTTTAAAGAAACAAAACAAAAATAAAAAAAAGTTTTTGTGTTATATTATACAAAATATGACTTTGAATCAAATAGATCAATGACAATAGATCAAGTAGATTCAATAGATCATGAGGCGGCTAAGGGAGTGTTGCTGGATGGCAGTTTTGCATTTTACTGATTTACTGCTTTAGGGATATGTAAAACAGACAAATGATACTCGAAATGACTTGAATCAATAGATCGAAAGAAAGTAGATTCAATAGATCAATAGATCATTGGAAGGTGTAGGAAGGTGGTTGGATGGTACTTTGATTTACTGATTTACTGCTTTAGGGTATCGTAAAATGCAAAATTTTTTAAGTTATAAACATACTTTAAGTGCTTAATTAAAACAAAATGTTTAAAGAAACAAAAAAAATAAATAAAGTTTTTGTGTTATGTTATTCAAATATGAACTTGAATCATAGATCAATGGATCAATAGATCAATAGAATCACAGAAGGGTATGATCATGGAAGGATTAGGAAGGTGGCTGGAAGGCTGTTTGATTTACTATTTACTGCTTTATTACTGATTTACTGATTTACTGATTTACTGATTTACTGCTTTTACTGATTTACTGATTTCTGTTTTACTGATTTACTGGATTTATGAATTTACTGATTTACCTGATTTAACTGCTTTAGGGTATGTTTAAATGCAATTTTTTAAGTTATAAACATAAGAATAAATTTTTTTAAGTAAAAACAAAATTTTTAAAGAAACAAAACAAAATAAATAACGTTTTTGTGTTATGTTATACAAAATATGGACTTGAATCAATAGATCAGTAGATCAATAGATCATGGGAAGGGTAGGCAGGGTGGCTGAGGGTAGTTTGATTACCTGATTTACTGATTTACTGCTTTAAGGTATGTAAAACATGACAGTTGTTATTAACATTATGAACTTGAAATCAATAGATCAGAATAGAACAGGAGGGTGGTTAGGTGGTGGTTTGATTTACTGATTACTGTTTCCGCTTTAGGGTGTCGGTAAACATAACATTTAATAAGAAAATACTGACTTGAATCAATAGATCAATAGATCAATAGATCAATAGATCAATAGATCAATAGATCAGCAGATCAATATGAGGATGGCTGTATACAGTTTGATTTACTTGTTTACTGATTTACTGCTTTAAAAGGTATGTAAAATGCAAATTTTTTAAGTTTAACTAAAAAGAATAAATTTTTTAGTAAACACAAAATGTTTAAGAAAACAAAACAAAATAAATAAAGTTTTTGTGTTATGTTATCAATATGATTTGAACAATAAGGCCTGATAGATAATAGGATCAATGATGCAATTGATCACGGTAAGTAGAGGGGTTGGCGAGGGTAGTTTTTATTACTGATTTACTGATTTACTGCTTTAGAGTATGTAAACATTACAATTTTAATAAAATATGACTTGAAATCAATAGATAAATAGATCATGGTTGGGTAGGCAGGATTGAGTGGGTGTTTTGATTTAACTTGATTTATTGTGCTTTAGGGTGTGTAAAACATAACAATTATAAGTAGAAATATGACTTGAATCAATAGATCAATAGATCAATCAATAATAGATCATAGATCAATAGATCAATAGATCACGGATTAGGTTGAGGGTGGCTGTATACAGTTTGATTTACTGATTTACTGATTTCTGCTTAAGGTTATGTAAAATCAAATTTTTTAAGTTTAATAAACAAAAAAGATAAATTTTTTAAGTATAAAGAATTCGTTTATCGAAACAAAAATAAAAATAGAATCATTTGAGTTATGATATATTAAATATGATTTGA
>JABUQX010004961.1:0-10190 GCA_015478945.1 Trachelipus rathkii
TTTTTTTTTTTTTTTTTTTTTTGTTTTTTTTTTTTTTCCCAATGTACTCTGGGCAACACTGCATAAAGAACAAAGCAACTAGTGTCCACGTGATAACAAATAATAACGAAAAAGAAACTGACAATATGTTTATAACGCACAGTAACTGGTTCACGTGGAGACCTCCAATATAGAAAGAAAAGGCGAAACTGTGGGTTAGCGTTCGAGAACGCCCTATTTATAACAGAACATAGCTAAGTCTGGGTAACGCGAACCCTATTATATAATGAAAAAAATGGGGTGAACAGTGACTTTCAATGTTTAAAGTAACAAAACAGACTTTAACAATATAAATGACACAAGCAGCTTGGGTCTAGCGTAACCCAATTACTTAAACAGAAAGCAGCCAGCCTGGGGATCACCTAACCCAATATGAAAGAACAAGCAAACTGGGGTAACGTGACCCGCCATTATAATAACAGAAGCAAGCGGCAACTAGGTCCCGAGACCGGCCAATATAAAAAAAACAAATGAACTGAAAATTAAGGAACAAGCAGCTGGGTCAGAGTGCGGTCTCAATATAAAGAACCCGAAACTAGGGTCAAACTACACCCCAATATGAAGAACACAGGGCAAAATGGGGTGCACCGTAACCCCAATAATCAAGAAGCACAGCACAGCAAAAGAAGCCAAAATTTAAGAACCAGAAAAAGTACTAAATCCTTCGAGTTAACAGTGCCATTCTTTCCCTTAAACTTAATATAATATATATATATTCATATTATTATATTATGATTACTATATATAATATATAATTATTAGTATAATATATATATAATATATACTATATATATAGTATATAGTATATAGTACTATCTATATATAAATATTATACTATATTTCCCATGCTATCTGGCAACGGCATTAAGAACAAGCAACTAGTGTCAGGTGATAACAACGTAAAGAAGAAACTGACAATATGTCAAGCAAGTAACTGGGTTCACGGGACCCTAATATAAAGAAAAGCAACTGGGGTTACGTGACCCCATTGTAAAGAACAAGCAACTGGGAGTAAACCGGCGAACTCGCCATTATAATACAGAAAAAAAATCAAGTCAAGTGAATCCAATGTAAAGAAGCAAGAAAGCATACAACATAAAAGAACAAGGCAGCTGGGGTATCAACGTACCCCATATAATGGAACCAGCTAAGCTGGGTCACCTCAACGCCAGAATACTTGAGAACAAGCAACTGGGGTAACGTGACCGCAATATAAATAACAAGCAACTAGGGTCACGAGACCCCAATAAAATAAAACAACAAGAAACTGAAAATATAAAGGGAAACAAGGCACCTGGGGTCAGGTGGGCCTCAATATAAAAGAAAACCAGAAAGCTAGGGTCAATAATACCGCCAATAGTGCAAAGGAACAAATGCAAATGGGGTCACGTAACGCCAATATCAAAGAAAAAGCAACAGCAGAAGCCAAATTTAAACACAGAGCCGAAAAGTACTAAATCCTTCGAGTTAGTAGTGCCATCAGAAAATATAAAATTGATATTATTATAATAGAAATATAGTAATTATATATATATATATAATATATATATAATTATATATATATATAATATTATAAGTATAATATATTATATATATATATATATACATATATATATATATAAGTAGTATACTATATATTTATATACTATATATATTATAATAACTATATATTATAGTATATATATATTATCATATATATATTATATAATATATATATTATCATATATATTATAAATATAATATACTAAATATATAATACGGTATTTCCCAAGTGTATATGGCAGACTGCAGTTAAGAAACCAGCAACTATGTGTCAGCGTGATGAACAATGTAACGAAAGAAACTGAACAATATGTAAAGCAGAGTAACTGGGTTCACGTGAACTTCAATATAAACGAAAAAGCACACTGGTTACGTGACCCGCATTAATAAAGGAAACAAGAGCAACTTGGGGTAACGCGAACACCATTTATAAAGAAAAATAATGGGGTGAAGTGACTCCCAATGTAAAAGGAACAAGAACTTACAATATAAAACGAACACAGCAGAACTGGGGTCGACGTAACCCCAAATATACAAGAACCAAGCAACTGGGTCACCTAACGGCCCAATATGAAGCAACAACAGCAACTGGGTAACGTGACCCAATAATAGAAGCAAGCAACATCAGGGTCACCGAGACGCGCCAATATAAAAAACAAGAAACTAAAAATATAAAGGAAACAAGCCACTAGGGGTCCAGGATGGCCTATATAAGAAGCCAGGAAACTAGGGTCGTCAAACTAAGCGCCCAATATGAAGAACAAGCAATTGGGGTCACGTAATCCCAATTTCAAGAACAAGCAACAGCAGAAGCGAAATTTAAAGACCCGTAAAGTACTAAATCCTTCGAGTTAGCAGGGCTCTCCTTCTATATTAAAAATTATATATGTAATATATATAATATAATATATGTATATATATATATATATATATATACGATATATAATAATATAATATATATATGATATATATATATAATATAATATATTAGTATATATAGTATATATTATTATATATATATATATATATATATATATATATGTATATATATATATTATAAATATATAATATATTATATTTATAAGTATATATATATACTTCCCCATGTATTTGGCAACTGCATTAAGAACATGACCAACTAGTGTCACGTGATAAGAATGTTAAAAGAAAAAGAAGCTGACAATATGTAAAGCAAAGTAACTGGGTTGCACGTGACCTACAAATATAGTCAAGAAAACGCAACTGGGTTTACGTGACCCCATTTATAAAGAACAAGAACTGGGTAACGCGGAACCCATTATAATCTACGAAAAAAATGGGGTTGAGTGACTCCCTTAATGTAATAGAACAAGAAACTTACAATATTCGGCGGCCCAAGCAGCTGGGGTCACTATAACCCCATCATAAAAGAACCAGCCACTGCGGTCACCTAACCACCAATGATGAAGAACCAAGCAACTGGGGTAAACGTGACCCCAATAATAAAGAACAGGCAACTAGGGATCAACAGAGACCCAATATAAAAAAAACAAGTAAACTGAAAATATAAGGAACAAGCATTGGGGTCAGGTGGCCTCAATATAGAAGGAACCAGAAACTAGGGTCAAATAACCCCAACAATATGCAGAAGCAGAGCAAATGGGGTCACGTAAACCCCCATATCAAGAACAAGCAACAGCAGAAGCCAAATTTATAAGCACGCGACAAGTACTGAATCCTGTGCGAGTTAGCAGTCGCCGGCACTTATCAAAAATTATATATTATTATATATATATATAATATGTATATATTATATATATATAATATACGTATATATATATATATTCTATATAATATATATATATATATATTAGTATATATATATATATAATACTATAAGTATATATAGTATAATATATATATATTAACTATAATATTATATATATATATATATATAATATATAAAGTATATATAATATATATAAGTATACGTATGTTCCAATGTCACTGGCACTGCATTAAGACAAGTGCAACTAGGTTGTCACAGGCTGAATAACAATGTAACACGGAAAAAGAAACTGACAATATTGTAAAAAGCAAGATAAACTGGGTGTGCACCGTGACTTATAGATATAAACGAAAAAGCAACTGGGGTATACGATGACCCAGCATTGCTAGAAAGTGAACAAGCAACTGGGGTAACGCGAACCCATTATAAAGAAAAAGAATTGGGCGTGAAGGTGACTCTGCAAGTAAAGCGAAATCAAGAAACTTTTACAATTAAACGGAACAAGCAGCTGGAGGTCACGTAACGGCCGCAATATAAAAGAACCAGCTAACTGGGTCACCTAACCCCAATATTTATAAAGAACAAAGCAACTGGGGTACACGTTGATCGCCAATATTAGAAGCAACAAGCAACCTAGGGTCACAGAGACCACAGCGCAATACTAGAAAAACACAAGAAACTGAAAATATAGAAGGAACAAGTCACGGGTCAGGTGGCCTCAACTATAAAGAACCAGAAACTAGGGTCAATAAACCCCAATATGAAGAACACATGCAAATGGGGTCACGTAACCCCAATGATCAAGCAACAAGCAGCAGCAGAAAAGCCAATTTAAAGACCCGAAATAGTAACTAAAATGCCTATGCGAGTTAGCAGTGCGCACTTATAAAAATTATATATATATACTATATCTATATATATATATGTATATACTATAGTATACTTATATATATATATATGCTATATATATATATATATAGATTCTATTAATATTCTAGATATTTGTATAGAAGATACTTATATATATAGTAGTTTAGATACAGTTGTTGATAACACTGGTAATAATTGCTAATCAAAATTAGGAAATAATGTTAGAAAGTGCGATGCAGTAGGAGGTAATTTGCTATAATTTTTGGACATATGATCTAATCGAGTCAGACTGGAGTTATATTAGTAGTATTATATTTGAATTAAACCTTACTTGGATATAGTTTCTTTAAATTTTGAAAAGGAATTAAAGAGTAGACTTGAAATAGAAATTTAAATTTTTTTTGGATTTATACTATATAAAACTACATTTAAATGTATTTTGAACTTCACCATAGTCAAATATATATTTCTATATACATTATTATTATTATTATTATTATTCTTATTTTATTATTATTATTTATTACTATATATATTATATTATATTATACTATATCATATATATATATTGAGTATCTTGAGTTATAGATATAGTGCTATTAAATCTTTAAAAATATTATTAGAGATCGGATTTAATATACGATAGTATATTAGAAAATATATATATATTATCAAATATTATATAATTATACAAATATAAAATATATATATATATGTACTATATTTATATTAAATAATATATAAATAAATAATAGTTATTAAAATAGTATAAAAAGTTATATAAGTATATATATGATATATATATACGTATATATACTAATATATAATATACTATATATATATTGGGTTGTTGGTGGCTTGCACTACCACCTATCTCTTGCAAGGAATGCTGATGCATGCCTCGGAGATGGTCTGATCGCCGTAAACGACCTTCTATGTTTTCCGCGAAATGTATGAATCGTATGGGTTAAACATGGAATGTCAGAGAATAAATGTTGAGGGAGAAGAGGAGAGAGGTGATGTATGTATTTAGAAAGGGCAAATTTTGATTTGCTCGCTGTGACTGAAACAAAAGATGAAAAGGAAAAGGTGAAGTTGAGTGGTGTGGTGTGAAATGGTACGTGCTGGAGTGGAGAAGAATGAGAGAGGGAGAGAAGGAGTTTGCATTTTGATGAGTGACTGTGTACAAAGCATTGGTAGACTTGTGTGTGTGGTCCTAGAATTCTATATGGTAAAATTTAAGTTTGAAAGGTCAAGGTATGTGTGGTGTTGACGTATGGTTCATCTGAGGGAAATGTTGAAGAGAATGTCGATTTTTTGGGATAATTTGGAATGATGCTCTGGATGGGGTAAGTAGGAGCTTCAAATTGATAGTGTTTGGGGGACCTGAATGTTGGATAGGTGATCAAAAAGGGATGGTAAAAAACAGGTGGTTTTTGGGGTGGGCGGAGAAAATGAGAATGGTAGGAAGGTGATTGATTTCTGTGAGAGAGAGGTTATTGTGTGTAAGTAATACTTTCTTTAAACACAAAGAATAAATGCAAAAAGTATATACTAGAGTTGGTGTAGTAGAGATGTGTAACGAAGTGAAAAGTATTGATTGATTTTTGTTGTTGGGTGAAGAGGAGATGTTGAAGTATGTGTTGGGAATGTTGTTAAATCAGTGAGGGGTTTAGGAATGAGATTATCGGATCATTATGTTGTAGTCTATGTAAAATTAAAGTTAGTGGGTGGCTTGGATGGCGAGGAAGGTGATACGAAAAGGAAGTAGGTCAAATTAAGAGATGAGAAGTTAAGAAAACAAGCAATAAGGACTAAGTAATGTAAGAGCGCTCGCTAGTAAATCGGGTGTTGAATGTGAACAAGTTAATACTGACAAATCTGGGGGGCAAATTGGAAGGAAAGCAATATGCTTAGTGTCCGCAAAAGAGAGAAGTCGCTGTGGAATTGTGCTATAAGTTAGAATCAAGAATGCTTTTATGGATGAATGAAGATGGCGGGTGACTGAAAGGCGGTTGAAAGTTAAAAAGAAGCGTGGGTGAATATGCTAAAAGCAAGTGATGAAGTTTCAAAAGAAAGATATGCTTTGGATTAGAGAACAATATAAAAAGGAAATATCAAAACCAAAAGAAAATACGTAGGTGAAAACAAGAGGTAAATGAACAGTTTTGGAAGGAGATTGAATGGAGGACATCACAAGGGAATCTAGGAAAGCTCTATCTTGATGAAGGAACGTGCGTAGAAAAGGGATCTTAAATGAGAAAGATTGGAAGGAATCTGCTTAGAAGAATAATGAGAATTAGGGATCGGTGCTGTTTGTAACTTAATGAAATGGATGTAGGGGAGTGTGGATAAGAACACTTTGAAAATCTGCACAATATTATTAACAGTAAGGATGAGGTGTTAGTGAATGTGTGTGGTTTTTGGGTAAATAAGAAGGAAATATGTTATTTAAGCTATATGGTTATTTAGTAGGAGGAGGTAACTGGTAGAGTGAGAAGTTGAAGAATGGTAAATACTGATGTATAGATGAAATTACTAGTGAATGATCAAGAGCAGGAGGCGAGATGGTGATTGATTGGATTTGGAAGTTGTGTAATAAAGCGTTTATCGAGGGTATAGTTTCCAGGGATTGGAGGAGAGCGGTATAGTACCCTTATATAAGGGTAAGTGGAATAAGGGGAATTGTATTAAAAGAAATTAAATAGGGAAATAAGTTTATTGGTGTTGTAGGGAAGATATATATGCTGGTATTTTGGGTTGAAAGAGTGCGTCGAGTGACTGAAGGGACTGATTGGTGAAGAATAAGATGCGTTAGGAGTGGTAGAGATGTGTGGATCAATCTTTTACATTGAAACAAAATGAATGAGAAATGAGGGCGAGAAGAAGAATAAAATTTATTTAGGATTTAATCCATTTACAACAGGCGTATGATAGAGTAATAGGGAAGCTTTATGGCAGGTATTAGTGGTATATAGTGGTGTTGGTGGTAGGCTTCTTGATGGAATCAAAAGTAATGTATGACGATAGTGAAAGCGTGTGTAAGAATAAATGAGTGTCCGAAGTGGTGATATGGTTTTAGATTAAGTAGGCGGAGTGAAGACAGGGTGTGTTTATTCTCCTTGGTTATTCAATGTGTATGGATGGGGTTAGTGAAGAATTTCGAGGTGGGGAATGGCAGAAATGTGTAGAATGATGGAGACATGGAGAGGAGTGAGGTGCCTACCTATTATATGCGGATGATTTTGGTTTTCGTGTGGCGAATTCTGAAGAGAGTTTGAGAGGATTGGTAGAGAGATTTGGAGGGTGTGTAAAGAGGGGTTTGAAATAACGTAGATAAGAGTAAGGTTATGGTTGTGAAGTGAGGACAGTCCTCAGTGTGAAGTTATGTTAGATGTGAGCAGCTGAGCAAGTGTCTGATTTTAAATATTTAGGGTACGTGTTTTGGATGAGAAGGGACGGATGATGCCAGAGTGTAGTAGGCAAGTTGTGAATGGCAGGAAGGTTGCTGGTGCATTATTAAATCGTTGTGAATGTAAAGGGACTAAGTCTTGATGCGCTACGGGTCTTACATGATGGGTATGTTGTTTCCTGTGTTAATGTATGGTATCAGTGAGACTATGGTCTGGAATAAGTGAGCTTATATGGATCTAAAAGTTACAATATGGTGTTCAGATGGCAATCTAGGGGCATGCTAGGCTGTGAAAAAGATTAATAAAGTGAGGGACGAAAAACGGAATTGAATTGAGTGCGAATTAGGGTGATTACTTATTGAAGTCAATGAAAAGGTTTTGTTGAAGATGGAATTTTTCGTGTGGCACCTATCACTTACAGTCATTTAAACGGAAGTATAGTGAGAGTGTGTTGGGAACCGACCGGGGAGACCGAAGAGGAAAGTGGATTGAGTCAGGTGAATGAATGTCTGAAGGAGAGAAATGTGAGTTTGCTAGAGGCGAGAAGAAAGGTGCATGAAGGAGAGAATGGCGGGGTTTTGTATGGGGGCTGGTTGTGGCCCACCTGGGCAGGGGATTGAACCCTTAATTTGACGATTTAGCCATAGTGAGGGTCCGTCGCGGTCCAGATGCTCTTAGGGGTGATTTTCTGTCGTGACGAGCTCTCACTAATCTAATGGTACAGAGGGGCGGTAAGGCTGGCTTTCTTTTCGACGTTTTGTCATGTTCTCCTACTACGTGCTTTTCTTTTTCCGGATGCTTGTAAAAAGCACCTTACCCAATCATCTGGGCAAAGAAGGAAGGTGAAGAAAGAAAGAAAGATAATAATATATATATATATATTATAAATTATATATATTAGTTAATATATATATATATATTATATATATATATATATATATATATATATATATATATTATATATATAGTATACTTAATTTATTATATATCAAAACTACCATATCTCCATTTACAAATTTATGCATTGATGAAATTCCTGGTAAGATATTAATCGGTAGCTGGAAAAAAAAAAAACAAAAAAACTCAAAAACTACAATAGCTACAGAAAAAAATACATTTTTGAAATCCTTGTAAAATTTTGGTTAGGAAAATGTAAAAAAAAAGATAGATAAGATAAAAAAATAAAAAATAAAATTGGCTTTTTTTTTTGGGGGGGGAGAGCTCGCAAGCCGGCGGGGGACATAGTATCAATAAATATCACTAGAACAAAACATTGTCTCATAAAAATTCAATGCACAAACATCTAAAGTTTATAACCTATATAATATATATATATATATTATACTATACTTATTTATTTGTAAGGCTATTCAGCGCAATGTGGCGGGCTCGAGCAGGACGGTTGGAACAACAGGGGGGGACCGTTTTCACTACCCGTAGGGGAGGGGCGGAGAGGAAACGCCCCGCAGACACTGCTAAATACCAAAGGCGGGGTTCGGAGACCCTCAACACGGAGGGGGGGAAACTAGTACCAACAACCTCGTAGTTTTGCTCTCGGAAGGCCGGTAAGAGGCAGCCGCGCACTCACCTGCGATTCGTGCGGTATACCCCTTGGGGTATTCTTTAGTACAAAAACAAAATTTACTACAAAGTTTATTTATTTTAACTGGAGTAACGTTATAAAATTCTCTAAATAAGGCTTTGTGACTCTATATCTCACTGATCATTTTTAACGATGAATCTTTTTTTTTGTTTTTTACATCTTTGTAATACCACTGGTTCTAAAAAATGTACTTCTTTACTGCCTGTAGCTATTGTAGTTTTGAGATATGGATTTGATTTATTTATTATATTTTTTAGCATTTCTCCGCATAAAACAATTATTGTGACATATTGCTCACAGTAACTCAATGTTTTATTAATCTCATTGTGCATTCTTGAGAAAAATTTAATACAAACAGATTGCGTATATCGTGTTATTTTTAATAAAATATCGTCGAGTTTTCATCTACACGATTGAGGTGATACCGACCACGGTATGGCTATCTATAACAACTAGCCTAACTAACAACCAGTCAATAATTAAATAATAAGTTTAACACCGCATATTTTTAAAAATTCGATGTGGAGATTTTTAAAAAAATGCGAAAAGAGAAATTTCTTTCTAAATTATAAAATTAATAATGTTTAGTAGAAGGGATAATAAAATGCGCTGATTACATCCTGCTAATATTGTATAAATTCGGATTAAATCATTATTTATTTGGTGTTTTGTTGGACTTCAGTTTATGTAAATTTTGAGGCTATGGTCGTTGTACGGGGTTTTTTTCTATTCTTTATAGACATTTTCTTCGTTACGATTCTTATGTTATTCTGCGTTGCGCGGCAGTGCCCGTTGTCACTGGCAGTTTGTCCGCAAGCATTTTTTCTACAACGGGGTCACACACTGCCCCTGGTGCAATTATATATATGTACTTACTTACCGAATATTATAGTTACATATATATAATTATGTTGGATGTATAGGTATAATACGCGGTCATTATGATATTTATATA
>JABUQX010004962.1:10000-12500 GCA_015478945.1 Trachelipus rathkii
ATTCATTTTTATTCTTATTTCTATTTTATTCTTTAATTCTCCTTTCTCTATTCTTATTATACTCTATTCTTATTCTTATTATTCTTTATTCTTTACTCTTATTCTTTACTCTTATTTTTATTTTCTTAATTTATTCTATATTTATTCTATCTCTTATTTACTTTCACTCTTTACTCTGTATTCCTTATTCTTATTACTTATTATTGTTCTTACTTCTTATTCTTGATTCTATTCTTATCTTTATTCTGTATTCTTATTATTGCTTATTCTTATTTCTTATTATTCTTATTCTTATTCTAATTTATTCTTCATTATTCTTCATATTTAACTTCTTATATCTATTCTTTCTTTATTATGTCTTTCTTATTATTCTTATTATATTCTTTATTATTATTTTATTCTTCTCTTCCTCTTTCTTCTTTCTTCTTTCTTCTCTTCTTTCTTCTTCTTCTCCTTCTTCTTCTGCTTCTTTTATTATTTTATTATTATTATGATTATTATTGATATTGTCATTAGTTGTAATTTTGTATTATTATTTATTATTTTTAGTTACTAGTTATAATTTTTGGTTATTATTTATTATTTTAAGTTATAATTTTTAGCTATTATTATAATTTTTGGTTTTTAGATTTAATTACCTTAAATTTAATTATTGTTAATTGTTTTAATGTTAATTTATTAACCTTAATTTTATCTTTAATTTTAATTTAATGTTTTAATTAATTTTAAATGATTTATAATTTATTATTAAATTAATTATAATTTATGATAATTTAATGTTATATATACCATTATTATTATTATTTATTTTTATTTATTATTTATTGATTTATTTTAATTATTATTATTAATTTATTTTTTTATTATTATGTTTCACATACTGATTATTATTATTTGTTTTAAAATATTATTTTTTCAGCATAATTATTATAGTTAGCTGGGACTAATTTTTTTTTTATTATTATTAATTATTATTATTATTATTATGTATTAATATCTATTATTATTGATTAATAAATATTGGGAAATTTATTTTATTATTATTATTATTAGTTGTTTACTAGAGACGAGAGAGAGAGAGAGAGAGGACGATGAGAGAGAGAGAGAGAGAGAGAGAGAGGAGAGAGAGAGATGAGAGAGAGAGATAGATGAGAAGAGAGATGAGAAAGAGAGAGAGAGAAGAATGAGAGAGAGAGAGAGAGAGAGAGACCAATATTAGAAAATAACTAATTCAACCGTTATACTTTTGTAAAATTTAGCCACTTCATTAACATCAAATTGGCTACTATCACAGTACCCGTCATTGAATAGGGTAATAATTGATAATATCATCAACCTTTCTTTTTATTGTAATAATTACTACGTTTAAGATTCGTTACTAATTAGCAATTGCAAACATTTATATCACAATTTTTATTTATTTTAAGTATTATTATATTTTATTTATGTTCAGTTTATTATTATTATTATTATTATTATTATTATTATTATTATTATTATTATTTACTGATTTATGTTATTATTATTTTATTTTATTATTATTATATTAATATTATTATTATTCAGATATTTATTATTCTTACTATTTCTTGAAGCTATATATTAAAAAATCTTCATTATTTTATTATTATTATTATTATTATTATCTATTATTATTATTTTTATCACATTATTTATTATGTATTATTTATTATATTATTATATTATTATTTATTATTATTATTATTATTATTATTATTATTATTATTATTATTATTATTATTATTATTATTATTATTATTATTATTATTATTATTATTATTATTATTATTATTATCATTGTTATACTTTTTTAATTAAAAATTTAATTAATTAATAATTTATTTATTATTTTAATTACTATTTTTCTATTATTTTGTAATATAATAATTTAAATATTATTGTCATAGTAGATTTTATTAAACGCAGTCTTTAAACCCAACTGTTAAATTTAATTATACCTGTATTATTTTGGGGACTCAAAAAACACAATAAAGTGTTAAAATTAGTAGCCCCCTTTCAGAAATTATATACTATTAAATATTGTATTATAACTTATACTAGCACTATATATAATAAATGTATGTTTAACTTAGCAATGTAATTTTTTTTCTGAATTAATCTTTTGAAATTATTATTATTATTATTATTATTATTATTATTATTATTATTATTATTATTATTATTATTATTATTATTATTATTATTATTATTATTATTATTATTATTAAAATTATTATTATTATTAAAATTATTATTATTATTAAAATTATTATTATTTTTAAAATTATTATTATTATATTAAAATTAATATTATAATTAAAATTATTATTATTAATTAAAATTATCTAATTATTATCTAAAAATTGATTATTATTATATTATTATATTATTATTATAGTATTATTATTATTATTTATTATGTATTATTTATTATTATTTATTTATTAAAATTAATTATTAAAATAATTATTATTATGAT
>JABUQX010004962.1:15000-16678 GCA_015478945.1 Trachelipus rathkii
GTAATAATACTTGAATTTGAAAAATTATTAAAAAACGATATAAGGTAAAAATTAATTATTTAAGAATATTAATATTTGTAGAAATTTTAGTTTTTAAATATTGGTACTCATAACCAGGGCGGAACTGGAACCCTCGAATCACGAGGATCGGTTAAACTATTTGGAGGGATCGGAATTGGAACCCAGAACCAGGAACCATGGAATCTTAAACCAGGACCCAGAACCATGGAATCAGAACAGGGAACCCGGAACCATGGAATGAGATAGGAAACCTGGACCATGGGAAGACGGGGAACACGCAGAAACCCGGAACCAGGAATCGATTACGGAAAACTTAAACCCGGAACCATGGAGCCGGAATTGGAACCGAACCAGGATTATCTTTCAGACTATTCCGAAGCTCAGGACATAACTAGTTTCAGTGATTTTACTTTAATTGAATATTATGTTAGCCATTTATATTATATATATATATATATAATTATATATATTATATATATAAAATATATATATATTATATATATAATATATATATATTAATAATATATATATATAGTATATAGTATAATATAAACACCGCCGCTCACGGGCAGAGCCCTATCTAGGAGGGTTGTGTACTCATTTAAAACGTCCGAGAGGACGAAGCAAGCTCAAGGAGAGAATGCTCACAGTTCTCCCACCCGACCAGTTTGCGAACCTGGGACCCTAGCTTGGTTTGGCGAGTGCTCTACTGAGCATAAATCGGGCGTTTTAATATTATATATATTATTATATATATATATATTATATATTATAATATATTAATATATATATATATATATTATATATATATATATATATAATGATATTGCTCTCTCCTGCTGGGTTTCGGACACAAGCCTTCGCTAGTTGAATGTTAGCAAGTGTTCTTTAACTACTTAACCATGACGAGCTTGTAAAAACGAATTGCGACTATTTAACTCCGAAAGAATACTGTATTCCATTTGTAGGCCATGGTCAATACTTATGACGATGACCTTTGCAGAACCTTCCTCGCTCACACTCGGACTCAAGGGTCACGAACCAAGGCCACCACTCCGAGAGAAAGTGATCAGATAACATGTTACAACTGCTACACTCTCACAGAATAGAAGGTTTCTTTATATATTTGAACTGTGACTGTGTTAGCAACTAGTTGTAAAATTGTTGTTGATATATATATATAATATATATTATATATATATATAAGTATGATATATATATATATAATAATATAATATATATAATATATAATATATATATATATATTAATATATATATAATATATATATATAATTTAAATATATAATATATATATATTATATTATATATATATATATAATATATTATATATATAATATATATAGATATATATAATATATATGCGTGGTTGCAAGCTGGAAAAATTTTTGCTCTTATTCCAGCTCCGGCTCCGGGCTCCGGCTCCGGCTCCGGCTCTGGGCTCCGCTCCGGCTCCGCTCCGGTTCTAGCTCCGAACACTGGTTTCTGCATCTTTCCTTCTAGTGTTTTCTATTTCTTATTTGATAATTCTCACATAAGGGTTTTATTATTTGTTATAATTTTTAAAGACTATTCAATTTAATGTTTGCTATATACATTAGTTCATCACTACCATTTTAATAGAGGTTTTATCTCTCTT
>JABUQX010004963.1:0-2500 GCA_015478945.1 Trachelipus rathkii
AAAAAGAGAGAGATAAAACTACAAATAAGCTAACTATACTCGCAGATGTGTAATAGTCTCATTAATCTTTAGCTGGAAAGCTTGATCGCAATTTTAGTGGGAAGATTTAAAAAAAATTAAAAAAAAATAAAAAAATATATCTCAAAACTAAATAGCTACGCGAAAAGGAATACATTTTGGAATCTGGTAAAATTTTTAGATAGGAAAACTGGTAAAATAAATATAAAAAAAAATTATTGTTAATAATTATAGTATATGATTAGAGAGCCTATTTAGGACCCTTTTATTGGTTACTCGTTAAATAAATAGACTTTTTATTAATTTTGCTTTTTTTTATAACTAAAAGAATACCCCAGAGTATACCGCACCGATGGAAGGAGTCGGGGTCTCTCGGCCTTCGGGGAACTACGGGTAGGACTAATTCCCCCTCCGGGGAGGGTCTCCGGAACCCCCGCTCTTTGGTATTTGGGTGCTGCGGGGGTTCTTCCGCCCTCCCCTACGGGGTAATGGAAAACGTCCCCCCTGTGTTCCCCCGTCGGCTCGCAGCTCCCCTACATCACAATTAATATTTTAACAATAAATATATATATATATATAAATATTTATATATATATATATATATATTATATTATATATATTATATATATATTAATATATTAATATATATATATTATATACTAATGTCCCTGCTCTAAAAAAAACAATAGCAATATTTATTTTATTTATTATTATTATTTTTTTTTTTTACATTTTCGTAATAAAATTTTACAAGGATCCAAAAATGGTATTCCTTTCGCGTATGAATTTTTTTTTGGAGATATATTTTTTTTTTTTTTTTTTTTTATACAGTTTCCGAATCAAATTTTGCCAGATTCCCAACAATGTGTTCCTTTTCGCCTGTAGCATTGTACTTTTTGAGATATGGACTCTAAAACTGTACGTTTTATACCAAAATATCACATAATACATATATATATATCATACTATATACCATAATATATATATTATATATATTATATATATATATATATATATAATATATATTATATATATACTATATTATTTATATATATACTATAGGCGTTGGGATTAAAAAAACGTGTTTTTTTAAAAAAAAAAACACTTTTTTAAAATAAAAAACACAAAATCCAAAAATTTTTTGTTTTTTTTTTGTTTTTTTTTAAAATTACTTTTTTTCATATATATCAAGTCCTTTTTAGGTATTTAGCATTAAAATACAGTAAAAACAATATGTTAAAAGAGGTATGCAATATATATAAGTAGATTTTAGTACTTAGTAAAGTTTTATTTGTGCTCTAGGCATATAAGCTATTCCATTTGACATGATCTGATTATTATTATTATTATTAATTATAATATATATATATATATATATATTATATATATATATATATATATATATATATAGTATATATATATATAGTATTATATATATATATATATATATATATATATAGTATATATAAATATATAATATATATTATATAATATATATATATATATATATTATACTATATTATTATAATATATATATATATATTATAATTAATATATATATCTATATATACGTAAGAATAATATATTATATATATATATAATATATATATCTATAATATATATATTATATATATATATATTATTATAATATTATATATATAGCCCAGCTTGAAAGCCCAGCCTTACCCCTCCCCCCTCTGTAACATTAATTAGTAAGGACGTCGCAGTCAGAAAATCCATTCTAGAGGGCTTCACGGGACTGCGGCGGAAACTCACTATGGTAAATCGTCAGTGTAAGTGTTCTGAGCCTTGGCCAGGCTGGGACCACAACCACCCTCAATAACAAAACCCCCAACCATACTCTCCTATATGTCACCTTTATTCTCGCCTCTGCAAACTCACATTTCTTCTTCAGACATTCGTTTACTGACTCAAAACTTTTCTTCGATCTCCCGCCGGTCGTTTCCAACACACCTCCGCACTATACAATCACGCTTAAAAACCGACTATCAATCATCCTTTCCACATGACCAAACCATTCAACAATATTTTCATTTATTCTCTCGTTTACCGACCCATTTCTTCACACCACATTCAACTCTCTAATACGTTTCAATTCCTCATTTTATCAATTCTTTTCAACCTAATAACAAGCCCTAAGATTGTCCATCTGAACACATTATACTTTAGATCTATGCTTCTTATTCCAGACAAAGTCTCACTAACTATACAATAACACAGGTAACAAATACCATCATGTAAGACCCTAGATCTAAAGACTGTAGTCGCCTATACATTCACCACCGATTTTTTGCACGAGCCACCTTCTGCATCAACATATACCTAATATTTAACTCAGACACTTGTTCCAGCTGCTCCACCATCTAACATAACTTCACACTGAGGATGTCCTCACTCACAACATAACCTTACTCTTATGCTAACGTTTTACTTTCAAACCTCTCTTTTACACACCCTGCCA
>JABUQX010004963.1:12500-40692 GCA_015478945.1 Trachelipus rathkii
TTGCTATTAAAATCCTTTGACATCTTCAAATTTAATTTGTGGCTTTTGTAACCCTTACTATTTTTGATCCATGACTGATACTTGAAACTATCCTTACTTCCAGTTCTACTTGAGAAACTGGAACAAAACTATATAGTTTCCGTGATCTTGGAATTGTATTTGCATTTTTAAATCACTCTTCTAAGTCTAACTCTTCTTTTAGCCATTCTGAGGTGTTTGAATAAATGAAATATATTCCTTGAATGTTCTCCTCCAAATTCAAATTAACTGTCTTCGTGTCATAATTTGTTTGTTATAAGGTCGCTGTAGGCTTGCTTTTGCAGCTAATCTTTTAACAGTACCACTGAGACCATCACATGGTCCTTTTCCATGGGAGGTGGCAAAAGAGTGTCATTGTGCCTTTATTCCAATGATGGCATAATATAAAATTTTTATAATTTTTGTATCGAGTTACAGCTCCATCTGAAAAATATATTTCATTTATATTGAAATTTAAACAGGATCTAAGATAATTAATCAGCTTTCTTTGATACAAGTAAACTGCTACTGTATCATAATAAAGGCAGTCAGAGATAATCACCATGTTTAGATGATTCACTTCTTCTCCACTCCTATAGTAGCAAACAAAAGGATGCAATGATACTTGAACATTATTATAATGTGATTCTTCATCCATATACCAATAAAATAAAGCCAAAAAAGTTATGATTTTTTTAGCATTATTTTTTATACTTTTATTGAAAATAAACTTTAAATGTTCGCCAATTTGTAAAAAAAAAATGTGAAATATTTTTTTTTTATACAATTTGTATAAATTAAATGGGTAATTAAAACTAATTATATTGCTATGGTGATAACAATTTAAGTAATTATTGTATAAAAACTATAAACTTCTAATTTATAAAAACTATCAAAAAATTCTTTTAGTTATTTTATTGATTCACTTATATTTTAAATATATAGCTATATATTTTCACAAAAAATACCAAACGTCACTAAAAACATCACTTTTTGACTTTATTTCGTTCGTGTAAGAATGAAAATATTTGAAAAAATTTATCAGATTATCGATAGGTCAATATCAGATTACTGATAGGTCAATATCAGATTATTGATAGATCAATATCGATATCATTGTTTATCGCTTTCTTTTAAATTTTTTTACCAATATTCAAGATTTGGTTTTATAAAGATAAATAAAAAACGCTTCAATATGTAATGGATATATAAGTAATTAATATTAATTTTAGGGCACTGGTATTGTGAGAGTGCATGGTCTGCAAAGCATTCACAGCATCATGTTATTCACCTAATGGTATTCATTAATTTAATAAAAAAAGTGTACATGTATTAATTACTCAATTAATTTTTTACATTGCAATAGCCTAGTATCTAGCATGCTTTGAACATTAAAAATAATATACTATAAAACATAAGGGGGATGTATGAAGCATACTGGATGCTGAACATAATATTTTTATATATATCTATTGAATTTCAATCAATGCATAAAAAAAACTAATTCCCTAAAGAATCAACAAAAAAAATTATTTTAAGGGTTTTATTTTCATTCTTCATACATCAAGTTTTTTTTATAAATTAACTCTTTGGTATAAATTTAATCATTAATAATCGTTAAAAAAAAATCGAAATATATCGAAAGATAATTTTTAATATCAATATATAATTTATCTGAAAAAATAAAAATTAATAGTTTTAGCCTACAAAAAGTCAAATTTGTTGACTTTTTCCTCTGCAGCATTAAATTTTTTATTTTTATTCAAAATATAAATTAAATGTAATGAAACAAAAACTACAAAGATTTTTTAATACCATTTTGTAATTAAAAGTTTATAGTTTTTATAAAAGTTTCGTAAATTTGCACATTAGCAACATAATTACCATTAAATGTTTAGTTTTAATACAAATTATCAACCGATATATCCCTGCTCCACAATTACCAAATTTTCAATTCTTAATTTTTTTGTACAAATTCTGGTTTTCGATAAAATAGAAACAGAATACGTTTCACAGGAGTTAAATTACCAATGCTAATTTGGGAGTAGGCCTATTTAACATATTAATATTTTAATATCAGTTTCAGCAATATGGCAAGTTGGTCTAAGTCAAATTTGGTTAATATGCCCCTTATACATATATGCCTAGGAAAATATAAAAAATGTTAAAAAAATAAAATTAGATGGAATCAAATATAATAACCTAGGATTACCTGCTGAAATGGAGGCCAACCCCTTACGTCAGGCGGTCCAACCCTAACTTGGAATTAGGCCCTGTAGAAAAAACTTTAAAAAAAAATACATTCTCTCAAGTTCAACCGTAAAGAAGCGGTCCTAAGCACCACGGCCAAAACTACTATAATAATATATTATATATATATATATATATAATATATATATACTATAAACTATATATATATATTAATAGAATATATAATATTAATTATACTAGGTAAAGTATTATATATATATAATATATAAATACTTAATATACTTAAATTATATAATTATATATATATAATATATTACTATTAAATAACTTAATATATAATATATATATAATATATTAAATACCTATTATAAGTTTTACATTAGATGAATTACACTCTGATACGTTCCTTTTATTGATGTATCAATTGCTGTAATAATCGTCGATCTTACTTCTTGTCTTCTTGTTTGGTAATATGCTACAATTGACGATATCCCGATTTTTTTGCGTGATAGATCATCTGTTTCATGTCGTCGATTCAAAACGTTATCCAGAAAAAACTTATTTCACTCTATCACCTTCGTCCTCCCTATATATCCTAAAAGGGGGGTCGCACCCCAAAAAAAATAAGAGCGCGTCCCCCGAAAACCGCGTCCATGCCCTATGGCGCAGCGATCAGAAACCTAGGATCACGCCAAGCTGAAGCCCGCGATGGATGATAAAGCGTAAATCGCCGGGCGGCGTAAACGCCAACTTGAACCTTAGTTAACGACCACTATAGATAGTGTTAATTTATCATAATATTTTTAATATATATATAATTATATTAATTAAATAATATATATTAAAATAATAATTAATATGATTATAAATAGTTAAGTCATTAACTTAATACTATTAAATATATCAGTATATTATATAATATAGAATATAATTAGACTTATATAATCAATTTATATATTAATATTTAAATATACTAATATTTATATATATAAATAATTATATTATAAGGTTTAAATATAGTATATATATTAATAATAATTATAATATATATATATTATATCATATATATATAATCATTATATTAATATATATAAATAATATATATAATATATATTTAAATATTTATAACTAATTAAATTAAGGTAATATCGCTTTATACTGACATAAGAAAATTAAATACGCAATGTAAAAATTGCTTACCAAGAAAGATACAAAGATCAGGTCATAGAAACAAAGAATCTTTTCATTCTATTCAAATAAATTGTGCTATGAATAACAGTTTCTTAAAATTAAATGCTCATAAAAAAATTTATGAAGTGCCAAGAAGGCGCTGAAAAAGCACTCTTTCATATCGGCCACTAGCCATATCCATTGTTTAAAATTCAAGAAGCATCCATGTCAAGAACGGACCACTATTTATCACGATTATCGTGACAAAACTATTTCCAGAACATTATGATTCATTTTGCAAGAGATTAACTTATGTAATGTAATAATAACAATTATTTACTTATAACTAATATATACATCAACAAAATTAATAGTTGTAGAGCACAAGAATTAAAATCATACAACAATTACTCTAAATTGGAAAGCATGCCAATCCTCAAATAAACATACTCTAAAAAAAGTTCGACCTTAACACATATAAAAAGCTAAACATAAATTACTATGTCCGAAAACGATCCAAAATTGGAAAAAAAGTAAAAATAAATAAAGAGTTGAAAAAGAACTATATCCGCACAAATAACATTCAATTCCCTTGAGTGACTTGGCACCGTTTTTCGTAGAATTAGACATTGCTGCCATCTTTTCCCTTCTCGTTTCAGGTTTGTTTCAAAAATCCCAGTGAAAAATAAAACAGGTCATTAATCGAGTCTAGGTAAAAAAAAATTGAAATGTCCAAATCAACGGGCAATATGACCAGATATATGCCTCTCGATAGTTAAGGTTATAGAACTATCTGTAACTAACAGTGTTCATTGTTAACACTGCTGTTTAGCAGAAATCAAAAGAAATATCTTAACCAAATTTATGTATTTTTCAGAAAACGAGAACACGTATATTCCCTGTTATTATCTTTTCTGACGTAAGACATTCGTGAGATAAACGAGGCTACTTTAGTAGGTATCCAAAACTCTGAAGATACAGAGATTCTTAACGATAAGATGAATTTTGGCCACACATAATAGTTTCAAACTTTGCTTGGTTTCTAACGTATTACTTTGCTGTGAACCAATAATTATGATTTGAATGCCCAGCTAGTTATATCATATTGTATTTATTCTTATGCTTTTTATTTTTAGTAACAAAATAAATAATATATGAATATACATATTTAGAAACTATTTTGTATCTAAACTTCAAGATCTGATTTAATACACATTACTTATTAAGACTGTTTAGATTGACTTATAATAATATTATATTATTAGTATACTATATACTTCTTCTACATAGTAAGATAAAATTAGGTTTAATTTATAAGGCATTGAAAAACAATAGATATAGAGAATAGAATATATAGGTATAGAGAAGAGAGGAAGACGAGATACCCGAGCATGCCAGCGACGAGAGCATCATGTAGACCAGAAAACAACTTAGCCCTCTCGTATAAGATGCGAATTTTGTTAACACGTGTTTCCAGAGAGAGCAATCAAAAGAGATTATATGAACTATAGTTGAATTAATTTAGAGAACTTAAGAATTCGATTCTGTGAAAAGAATCAGAATCTATTGTCACGAAGAACCGAATTTCTTAAAATGAATTATTCGCGTGTAATGCGTTTAATCTTATCAGTTTGTCACCGACCGTTCTTAAATGCGTACACGGTAGAGTAACTTAATAATTGCACTTACCAGAAAACGGAAGAAAGACGTAAGAACTAACAATACTGATTGTCACAGTACAATCGAAATAACGTATTACATATTATACTTATTTATTATGTCAATGTTATAATTTATTATCATTATTAATTTATTATTATTATTATTACTTGATTATTATTATTATTATATTCATTATTATTATTAATTTATATTTTATATATTAATTTATAATTTTAATTATATTAATTATGTTAAACTTAGATTTAAATTTATATTTTTTATTAATTATTTATTATTATATATAATTTATTAATTTATATAATTTTATTAGATTATTTTTTATACTTAATATTTATTAATTTTATATTATTTTTATTAATTATTAATTTATGTATATTATTATTATTCATTCATTAATTTAAGTTATTATAGATATTAATAGTTTTGACTTATAGTGTCATGTTGGAGATCGGTAAACTGCATTTAGGATTGCTGGAATGTTAGTCTGTTGCTTAGGGTGCCAGACGTGCTTTTGTGCATGGATGCGTGCTAGCTGATTTTGGTGCGTGCAAGTGACCGACTGATGTGACTCTGCACTACATATTTTTCGCAGCTTGTGTACGCGAGTGCGACTATGGCACAGTTATATACATAATCCATATAGAGTTCTGTTCTCGCTCTTTGCATATGCGATGCGTTATGCACAATGTAATTATAGAGGTTCGTTCTGTTTGTCGCATATTGAAAATATCGAGGCTGCGCGTTGCGGGAGAAGAATGCGTATTATTATGACAAATATAGCAGGAGTGGTGTTGGTGAGAACGCTACTATGCAGATTATTGTTGCGCAAGTGCGCTGTGGGCTTGCGGCCTCTCATGCATTCAACTCCTTGTCGCAGCGGTGCGCACCTGGGTTGCCTAATGTGAACTCGGGTTGCAGTGACTCGTTGTGCCGCACCGGGATAGGCGCACAGACGCTGACTAAATCGAATAGTATGCTGTGCTTTAACGCTCCCAACCCCCTGCTTACGATGTATAAGATATGTGTTTCTATGAACCCCACATTATACCCTATGCTTGTACACATGTCACGGAATTATACGGACAGTGGTTAACCCTGCTATTTGGCTGGTGACAATTCGCAGGATGACGTCACTGGTTGGTGTAAGTTGCTGTAGTACTTTTTAGCAACCGATTGATGTCTGGTGCCTTGTGCAGCTAAGATCACAGATCATCAGTACTACACAGCCGAGTAATTGGGTGTAAGCCTCACATGATTGACTCAACCAAGTGATCTCTATCGGGCAACAAACAATCAGGAAGAGACGGAGCAGGCAAGTGGTATAAGACACACGCATTGCAACTCGACGACAAACAGAAAAGAACGAAATCGAAAGGCTATCTACTAGAGGAATCAAAGTCGCGAACCGTAGATACGCGACGGATTTAACTAAGCAATAAGCGGAATCACAGTCGCTTATCAAAACACCTAGCCTTCCATCATGGGTTAGCAGCAATGTATGCACCCATGCTTAGTACTCAATGCTGACTCAAGTAATTTGTTGCTCGGAAATCGCCGCTTGGAGCATTTCTGCCTGTCTCGAAGTAATTGGGGCGAACTCATTCTCCGGAAGATACGACTTAATACTTGCGCGTATATTCATCACGCGAACGTCTCATCGAGCAAAAAAAGATAAGAAGTGAATTACGAACCACCTAATCGTTTCACTCCACGTAGCAAAAAGCAAGGAGTGGATTTATGGTCATACTAAAAATGCGCTACTTCGTTACCACTTACCAAGTGCTAAAAACGCGAGAAAATTGGAAGGTTCTTATACCTATGCTAAAAATTCGTACATGTACACGGGTACCCATCCAAATTAAGGTTTAGACTCACGAATACTCAATTCCACATTGACTTGGATAGCGAGCATTGGTAACCTCGTATTAGACGTATTGAATTCTCAATTTCATGTTCGTTAAGCGAGTGGGCTGGGTAACCGGATAAGCTAGGTTTTCGATACGTATGACGAATAAAAACGGAGTAGGATAACCAACAGACGAGTTTTGTCAAACCAAAGATTCCGATAAACGCGAAACTACCCTACCCCAATACACCCCTATTCTGGCGTTCTCGTAACACACTATTCTCCCTATCCCAATAAAAGAGACACCCGACTTTTCCATTAAATCTCGTTATCTTGCTAATAAATAAAAATTTGAACCGAGAAAATGCACCTAATAATAATATTCGTTGCGTTAATTTCTGCAACACGAAAAAAAACGTTTAACTCAAAAATATATATTGTCTCAGTATTGTACCTTTCACCCCAGAAGAAAGTTATCAAACAATGTACTCACCAGTTTACAATAGTTTTACATGTTTAGAAGCGTTATACGCGAGAGGGAAATGAAATGAACAATAATTTCCAAAAAAACCGTACGGGCTCACTTCAATATACAAATTCCATTTTTAGAAGGAGGGGGGAGGGGGGTAAGAATTTGAGGATATTGGGAAGAGAGAATGTGCTCCTGTAAACTATAATTGAAGATTAGCGATCTAAGGGGAGAGTGTCTCCTCTCTTTTCTCACTATGAGGAAGCAAGTCTGTAGTTCCCTACGTTCCCTTCCTGTGACTCCTTGTGGTATGGGAGTCGAGTATCTGTTAGTTTGCCCACCTTAGAGCCACTCTTGTTCGAATGGAGACGTATAAATCACATGTACTTTTCTATCATACAAGTCTTGTTTTCTGTTAATCTCATACAACTATTACAGTCAGTACTCTAGTACTGGTCTGTTACTGTGTGTTATTTTCATCATGAAATCAATTCCCATGTTTCTGGTCGCAATATGAACGAATTGTGAATACTGCATATGCCAACGAGGCATTGATTGCAGAGATTACAATGCCTGATACGGATTGGTGGCGTTCTTTTTATCTACCGATACTTGATGGTCTGTGTAGCTGCCTGTATACATCTTTATCATTCACCCAAATGTTGTCTCTGTTGTTAGCTCCGAATGTAGATGGAATATTTTGTCTCACATACACTTTGTGCTCTTTAGTACTCGTAGATGATATTCGCAAATCTCCTCTTGCCTCGCTATTGAATATGAAAAAATTTCATCCAACCTTCTCATCTCTTTCTCTGTAATGAAACATCAGTCAGTCACATGCCATCTAGTTGTCATCTCCTTCTGTTGCTGAACTCATGTTACATGAGAACAGACTTTCCTGATCATGTTATATGGGTTCCTTCAGTAACCCAAGATTCTCCCTTCCAATCAAAAGTTTACTCCATACTCACACATTATCCCCCTGCGACACTAGATCCCTCTCAATGACACTCAATCTACCGTGCTCTTAATGCCGTTACAATTGCCATGACACTACCAAGCTTATAAGGTAGTAGACCAGACTCGACGCACTTCCAACTCTCACAACGGATAGCTTTCAGATTCAAGCTCAGGACGTTCTCCCTCTTCCACTACCTATAAAATAATAGTGCTCTTCAAATTAAATTTCTTCCCTCTTTGTTCACCTCTAGGTCAGTAGGAAAGATTAACTCACATGCTCAGTCTAATTTTCGCTTAGAGTGACTTTAGTACAGGATCCTCCTAAAATGTGTGCTATGAAGCTTATAAGGGACTTTAAAAATGCACAACGCCTAAAAACTAGATGATTACAGCAATAATCCAGCTAGAAGGAGTAATCAGCCAAAATAGCCGCAACGAATAGATTCAGCAAGACTAGTGCGCAGTGAATCTGCAGAACCAATTGTACAGAACATGAATGAAATACGACTCAAGTAAACGGAACTAAATCCACGGATTATAAACAATCACGCAGCTAGGCCGACCAAACTTATGTGAAAATCCGGCAGATACACAAGGAAGTATTCAAAAGGGTGTTAGACAACGCAGGCTTTTGTCTCAGCACTAGAAATGTCCCAGGCATGTGGCGAGTTGGGACGGAAATTACTGTCTCGTTGGTCCATGAGCGTCTTCACAGGACGCTAGCTAGGAGTTCGGCTCTGGTCCATCTCTGACAGTAAAACGCTCAACGACCAACCTAATGCAGGTCGACAAATACTCAAAGTAAAAACGAGATTAACGACGGAAGTTTAAGAGAGGTCGATCCTGAAACCACGATAATTTAGACGAAGACGAGAAAAGAATTTTATATACGCGGGAAAGTGGATCTGCTGCACCAGAATAGGAGAAGACCTAAAACGACCCGTTAATACGGTATAAGTCGACTGTCTATTAATAAGAACCACTACTAGCTTATATATAATATATATTTATATTATCATAGTATAATAATATTATTATATATTATATAATATATTAATTATAATTAATATTAATATATATATTAATATACTCAATATATTATTAAATATATATATATATATATATATGATATATATATGATATAATATATATATATATATAATATATATAGATATCAGTTAGGGACGGGTATTTTGCGGTGTTATCGGCATATATATAACGTGAATCAACCCAACCTGAGAATTATTTTCAGATCAGCAAGAAAGAAATATTAAACAAGTCGAGCCAATATACGCACCTACTTATTACCTTTATATAGCTGAAACGCAATACCCACAAAAATATTATTAAAAAGTCAGCATAATATATTAATATATATAACTATATATAATAATCTTATAATATATATTATATATAGATATATATATATATATATATATGATTAAATAATAATATTAATATAATAAATATATATTATAACTATTAATATATTATATATATATATAATATATATATGAATAATAAATATTATATATATATATATTATTAATATCATTATATAATTAAGATAATATTAATATTATTAATATAATATTAATTCATAATTAATATATAATATTATATTATACTATATATATAGTAATATATATAATTAATATAAAGTCATTATAATAATTTCTTTCGACATTAGTGCTAGCGAGTTAAAGATGTATACCAAAGAGGTACTGATTAATCTCTATTCAATTAGCATTCGATCTCTTTTTTTGAAATAGTACTTTGAACCGATGCCGTCATCATTAACTTTTTGAGCGTCGATTCCTTTTTGTAGAAATTGAGTACATTGCCTCGAAATCTCAAAAGAGATGATAGGATTAGATATTTCCGTTATCTTCTCTAGAGGGCTTCAAGGCACAACTAATTGTGAGGATGTCCTTCTATTCTGCTCTGAGACGGACTTACGGTCAATTGAGTGAGTGCTTTGTTTGTCTCTGACGAGTTTTTTCTAAATTATAGCCCCCGAGTGTCTATATTTTTCTGCATTAGTGCTATATGGAAATAAATCCCGTTATATTAAATTAACGTCACATAATAATAGTCAATAATTATTTATAAGATTATTAAACATAAATTATATAATATTAATTAACAATTATTAACAAGTTAATATATAATTATTAATATTATATTGCAACTTGATCAATTCCTCGTAATTTATAAACCCTGAAAATAATTTTATTTTATCGGCTTAACAATTGCTAGAACTTCCAAATCTAACTTATTATAGGACTCCAGAAAATAATCATAGTTAATTTCGCTTAAAAGAAACGCGACACTTGATAAGAAGTCAAAGACTCATTCCTGTGACTCAAAACAGTCTTTAGAGAACCCGACAGTTTGTGTGAAGCTTCGCCAAGATCTCCTTGTCCTGCCGACGCAGGACATATTGAGCTCCTAGCTGTGCTCTGCTTCTGCACCAGCTACTATTAATAATGTGATTAGCGCCAGTGTGGTCAATTTTGTGTGGGATGTTCTTAATCTATTATTATATCTTAATAATTACTGGAGTTATTGTCGATTTATATTGTGGATGAGTTTTTATTAGCTTATAGATTTTAAATAATATAACTTGAATTTTATTGTTTGCCAAAAGGATCAAATGGAATATGATTTAAGTTGTAAACTGAATAAATGTTGATGCTGGTGAGATTGAGTGGTGTTTTTAATGTAAAATATCTGGAGAAAAATTTTGGAAGTGAGTGCTTGGTTATCTTTTATTTACGTAAAATACTTGAGAGGCTTCACATTTGGAAAATTCGAATCTAAATCTCGTTTTTTTTTCTAGCCTTCTGTATTTTAAGAGACTCCCACTAATTGTATAATCTATTTTCATCGATGTTAGAATTGATGTATGAGCCCAGAGAGCTAACATCTTGACACTCTCTCGGTCAGATAATAAAGGTGAGAAAAACCCTAATTCTAATTTCAATTATTATAAATAGGTAATGATTAAAATATTATATATATATATCATATATATATTATTAATATATTAAATTAATAATATAAGTAAACTATGATATAATTATTATCAATATTATATATTATATTAATAATATATAATAATATTATTATAATAAAAATATTAATAATATATATATATATATTAGAGTTATATATATTAAAGTAAATAGTCTCCTGTTTATGATTATAATGTTTTGCGGATATAAATATAAATAAATAAGTTTTAAATAAAAATATATATATATATATAATATTAAGTATACTATTATATATATATATACAGTTTAATATATATATATTAATATATAATATATATATATTAATAATTATATATATTAATATAATACTTAATATATATATATATATATTTAATAATATATAATATTAAATATTAATATTTGTATACTATATATATATATATTATATAGATATTTAATTTATATTATATATAACTGATATATATATACTATATTAATTATCGTTTAATATATATATATTATATTATATTGATTATTAGATCACTATACTTACTCAAGAAATGTTACTTTTAGTACTTCGACGTTAGCCTTGGCCATCGACCTACTTCATTAAAGATATTTACCTCACGTAAGTACTGCACACTGATATATATATATATTATTATATAAAATTAAATTAATATATTATATATATATAATATATATATTAATTAATAATATTAATAGTATATATACTATATATATTTAATAGTATAATATTAATATTAATATTATATATATATATATATTATATTAATATAAATATAAATATAGTATAATATATATATATATACTACTATATACTTATTATAATATATATATAGAACGTTATATAATATATTTCATATATATATATAATAATTTAATATATACTTTATATTAATATATAATTATCTTATATATTAATAACTATAATATATAAATATATATATGTAAATATTAATAAATAGATATATATATATTATTATATTAATTATATATATAATATAATATATTTATATATATTTATATAATATAATATATAATATATATATATAGATATATATAATATAATTAATATATACTATATATATATATATATATATACTATAATATTATATTTATATTAATATATTAAGAAATATTAATATATAGATATATCTTAACTGTGTATACTAAATCAAATATTAAAATCATATATCATAGTATAAATTAATATTATATATTTAAATATTATATCTTAAATTTATATTAATAATCTTATAATTAATTTTAATATATATAAATAATAATATTATATATATTACATATTATATTAATATAAGATATATACTAAAATAATATATAGTATATATTAATATATATATATATATATAATATTGAACTTTATCGCTTTAAAAGTATTATAGAGTAAATCTATAATAAACGGATACTAATATATTTCTAGCGCATATCTAGCGTACTGTCATTTTCTATTTATATATCAGGATCGATGTTATTTCTAAACCGAAAAAATATTTAGGCAAATCCGATAACGACGAAAGCGAACAAGGTGTCGCTTTTTTCGCATTATTTCAAGACTAACAAGTTTTTTTATTTTTATGTTAGCACTGACAAACGCCAATTAACCACCGATATGTTTTTTAAAATCTTCTCTATTAAAATAGAAGGTGATCCAAAAGAATACCAGCAAGGTCTCTCGACTTAACTTAAAGCGCCAGATGTCAAAGAGTCGACTGGACGACGGGGGTCTGCTCCTTCGTCGCCACTCGCCGCTCTGTGGGACCCCACAGCCGTCGGGAACTCTTCGTATCGCCCTCCCCCCAATACATACTGTACACCACAAATTAATCGATCCAGCAACTTAACATTCGATAATCTACAACTTAATATTAAAAATACAAATAGAAATAATAAAAAAAAAGTCTTAACAAACAATAGTAGGCAACTTATACATACTTACTAAATATCATACTACATTGTATATAACAGAAACGCAAGACTATTTGAGCAACTGTTATTCTCTACATCGTCACCGTAGATTGTGCCATGTGCGAGACGATAGGAAGGTTTTCAAGGTGCAAGATATATTCGTGACAAATGTTGCGTAATGGTCTAGATGTAAACGAAACATCCATTGCTAAAAGTTGGAACAGCATATTTCGGAAATTTTCGTAAGCCAAAATATTTTATCTTTTTATGTAACATCCTTTAAAAGGAGTAGTGCATATAGGTGAATATCCTATAGAGTTATATTATATATATTACTAATATATATAGCTATATATATATTAATATAAGATTAATAGCTATAATATATATATACTATATAAATTAATATTACTAATAATATATATATAATTAATAGTATATATATTAATATAATATAATTATATAGTATGGTAATATATAATTATATATTATATTAATAATATATATTATACCTAGTTATACTATACCGATAATTAAATGGCATATAAGAGTTACGGATAGGAGTAATGTATATTTCTTCATCCTCCACTTGCACAAGTTGTGTTGAAAGTTCTATTCGTGATCCTCTACATGCACACAATAAAAGAATTCAACAATATTTTAAAAAATAAAAATAACAACAAATCTATTATTATATAAAAAAAATTTATCTATTAAAAAAAAAAAACAAAAACCACAAAAAAAAAAAAAAAAAAAAAAAAAAAAAAAAAGACAAAAAAAATTAACTGAAAAGAAAAAACAACAAGAGAAGTAAATAGAATAAAGCATATAAATTTTTAATTTTCTTATTACTTTCTCATATCGTTTTCAGTGTGTCAGATAGTAGAGGCTCTTGTGTTTTATTTATTTCTTTCGTTGGTTTCCTTCTCTTTACTGATCATCATATCATCCGTTCTACGTAAATATAGCTCAGACTATCTAGTTGTTATGCCGTGGTTTTTGTCTTAATCATCTATGATAAGTACTCTTCTACAAGTGATACTCGATAAGTTATCTATCCTTATCTCTCTGCTCGAAAGCCCATCTCATCTATTCAACGCTAACTCTATCTAGTGTATCTAACTTGACGAGACGCTATATAGATCTGCTTTCTCTGTCGAATTGATCTGTGCTACTTTCTAGTCACCAAGCTCTAAGAACGCGGGCTATTTGAGACGCTCTACCAAGAGTTGATTTGGTTATATAACCGTATTTAATGAGAAAAACCAAGCTTATTTTCCTATATAGGCAAGTAATAGGATAAACTCATAAATTCAAAGCTTTTATAGTTGTTTCTACCAGAAGCTTACATAGAGATAGATAATATAAACTTCTCAATGCATCTGGATCTAAAATCTACATATCACTGATATGATTTAATGTAATATTAATACCTTATCAGACATAAAACCGTTAATCTTTTCAGTAAAGTAAGCTAATAATCCCAAGTTGGTGAAAATACTTTTCGATCTTAGAAATCCTTAAATATGTTAAGCGTATATACTAATCAGTATCTTCATTTATGCACATAATTCGATAGACCTATTTAAAAAACCCCTGCCATTAGGCAACAGCTGTTTTAATTAATTTGTATACAGATAACAATTCCTGAAGTCAGGTGCACTTAGTCAAGTCCATTCGAAACTTTAAAGACCCCGGCCACCGCCCGAATCTAAATGAATAACATAAATGCAACGATATATCGCGGGACACTAGGGCATGCCCATGAATATTCGATTATAATCAGTAAAATTATATTCTGTTTTAATATTAAAACAAAATGGTGGGATGGTATACCGATATATTAAAATATCCAGAAAATCAAATCATATATCGTCATCCATCTTACTGAAAATTCTTAGTAACTACGTCGTCCTCAAGGAAAAAAATATCGATAATTAATTCTTGTACGTATAATTCGCCATTTAATAAATTGATTTCGATTATATTTATGAAATTATAATTCTGATCAATTAATAATTTAGAATAATATATATATTTATCAATCTAATATTAAAAATGATACCTATATAATACTTAATAGAAATCTATATACTTAATATTAATATACTATCATATAATATATATATATATTAAATAATTATATTATATATTTATATATATACTATACCATATTATAATAAGTATTAATTAATAATAATATATATAATAATATATATATAATTTAATATATAATATATATATATATTATATAATTAATATATAATATACTCTATATAATATATATTAATACTATATATATATATATTTAATAACTAAATTTATAATAAATTAGTTATTATTATAATATTATCTATTCTGTACTACATTCAACCACACAATCTTAATATATCCTATCTCAATAGTCAAGTATCCTCCACCGACATGCTCTGATGCCCTAACGAGTAAATAATAATTAGTACTTACATTATATATAAGTCACCCCTAAGATTATATAGTATGCGAATACGCCACATATTTAAAAAAACAACGAATATATATATTCTACACACTTTACACATAGAGTAGAGCATCAGCTCTTTAGGCGCACATCGGATATTAAATAGGCAACAACGATAGTTCTTACACTTTTATGAAATTAGTACAAAAATATAAATAAATTGACCGGACATCAAAGTAAAAAAAAATAATCGAAGTCATATAACAAAACTTTTTAGGTCAGTTATGAAAGTACAAAAATAAATTATGAACAGTACTTGTATTCATAATAGTTATATTTAAATACAACAAGCATAATAATGAGTTAACGTATAACTAGTTACATAGGTTGATATTTGCATTTCACTAGAGTTTTTATTTTACATGAGCAGTTATATACTGGGTACTTATGAACAAGATGGTGTATTACTGGTTTGTTAACAGATTATTCTATGACCCATAATTTACCACCATAATGAGTCAGTTTATTAGGATTATTATTAACTAAGTATATAATATGGAGATTCTACTAACCTATTAATAATATAGTTATATATATATATTAATATATATAGATATATAATATATTATATATATATATATATATTATTAATATATTATTTAATCCTTAAATATTATTAATATATAGTATATATAATTAAATTATATATATAATTAATATTAATATATTATATATATTATTATTATATTAATTATAATTATTATATATTATATATATATATATAGAGATATATATAATTATATAAATTATATAATATCTATTAATATATATATAGTAAAGATATATATTAAGAATATAGAAGAGATCCTAAAGAATATATCTGAATAGTAATATCGAACGGTTAAAAAGCCGATAACGAGTAGTAAAAAACCTAAAATATAACAAGCCCGAAATAGAAGAAAGTAAACCACCCTACCAATAATAGAACTATACAGAAGGAATAAGATGATGCTACTATGAAGGATACTAAGTTATAGTAATATATATATATAGTATATATAGTAACTATAATAGGGGGGCTTTACGATACCTATTATATATTATAGATATAGTATATAGAGTATTAGTTATAATATAAACCATAATATATACGTTAGTATAGTAGTATATCAGTATAGGTAGTATATAGCCAATCGAGTTTTAAGGGTTTATGTAGAAAGAACTAGAATAAAGATATAATCAAGACAGATATGATGAGAGGAAATAACTGGATACAAAGTTTAAACACATTGTTTTATATCAGTTTTAAGCGTTGTTTCGTTTTCACATTGGCTTGTAGTCAACTAACTGTGTGCTTTTTAAACAGCTAGCCGTCTTCGGACAGTATTCTCGCATAGAACTCTCAGTATGTGCGATAGCATTTGCGTCCGCAACGCTAAGTATAATATATATAGTATATACGTAATGTATAATATATTATATAATATTATATAAATAATAATAATATATATATATATACTATTATATATATATAAATTACCTATAAGATTATCACTATATACATATATATATATATTATTATTTTTTTTTACAGCTGTCACCACCGACTCACGGGCAGGCCCTATTCAAGGAAGGGGGTGTTTCATGCCTCAAAGTCACCACAACTACAAGCCAATAAACCGCAGAGTTGAGCACAGGACGCAGGCCTTTGAAGTTGGCGGGAGATTAAATTCCAGTAGGAAACACGCGTGATAGCATCGGAAGGAGATACTTCCCCACAGAACAGCAATGCTGCAGGAAAGAAGAGAGCACCGCAGACCGAACTAGCCTGACTGTTAGCAATATCAACACGCAATGTGCAAGATACAGCACCCCTAGTTCTACCTGAGGCGACGCCAAAGGCTGGAGGTAACGCGAAGTGATAAGCACCTCGAGCACCTGCCGCTGCGTACCTATAGAAAAGCGATAATAAGCACCAACATCGCGCCGCAAAGATAGAGGTCAAGTGAACTGGAAATACAGAAAAGTTTATTAGCCTTTGGTCCTTTGACTCGACCCTGTCCAAAAGCGGGTGGAGATACCAGGGGGGAGGGCGGCGCGCGCGCGGGCGAGGAGGTGGAGTGAGGAGCAGGTACGGTTGCCAGTGACACGGCGGATGAGGCCCTTGGATAACTGGAGTAACTGAGAAGCAGGAAAAATAAAGTCTCGCAGTAAACAGAACTCCCAATGTTGCTTTGAGGCCGCCTAGCAACCGTTGTGACTGTTGGTTTTCCAAGCATTTTTTTGATTTATCGTAAAGCGCCAAGGATGTTATATTGTGAAGGAGAGACGTGAGAGAACGCGAAAGAGATAGGCGAGAAAGTGGAAGGGATGTCTTAAGAGAGGGATATATGGTAGAAGTGTGAGCTTTTAAAAGAATGGAATTCAGCAAAGATTCAGACGACCCCACCGGGAAAATTTATCTAGTTAGCAGCGAGAATAGAATCGAAAGATGGTTAAAAGACGTAGAGGCAACTTCTACGAAGTAAAAGAAGGAGCTATGAATTGAAAATTGACGTTGCAAGAATGAAGGGATGGCGAGTCAATCCGGGCGAATATCCGATCAATGAGTGAATTAGAGCTTTAGATGTGCAGTGTTGAAAGGAATCATTCAATGGAAGCAGTAAGGAATGATAGTAAGGAGATAAAGACAGACACCCTAGGAACGACCACTAATCTTGACAGAATAAGGGAAGAAGAAGTGTCGCGCCCAGCAACAACAGCCGAGCTATTGAGCCGATTTTGAAAGAAATCAAAATACTAGAGTCATAAGTCTACAGCAATATAATATACTATATATAACCTATATACTAGACTCACTAAACCCTCCTATCCACTCACGAATATATATAAGTCATAACTACTCTATATACTAACTAGCTACTTACTATATATAATCAACGATATACTATACTATAACCATATACTCTACGATATAAGTATAGTAGATCAACGCGGTAATATTATACATACTATAATACTTACGTATATATATATAGTACTTAAAACTATAATAATAGTATATGTGGTGTTGTGTGTTTGGTGGGGCTGAAGGATGCCGCAACCGCTGGTTATTTACTATACTAATACGTATGTTAGTATAATATAATACTATATATATATATATTATATATTGAGTCATATATCACCTAACCTTTTGCCCCCCTCCCGTAAATGAAATCCTTGCCTGACGGCCAATTATATATATATATATATAATCTATATATATACCGCTAGTATACTTATTATTATATATATATACATATTATATCATAATATATATATAATATAATTATAGCTATATATATATATATATTTTTAGCTGTATATCATATTATATATATATTATAATATATATATTAGATGGTATCGCGGTATTTGTGTGCAACTTATATACATTTGATACTTAGTACTATAGTTAGTATATCTACTTAACTGAATACGTAAGTATAGTAAATATCACTTTCATATGATACTATATACGTGTATATTATTTACGTATGTAAGTTACTAATTATATCTATATATATATTTTATTCAATGGTAACCCAAGTTAGTTACTCTGTAAAATTAATATTTTAAAATAAAAGAAACAAAAAGAAATTGTAAAAAAAAAAAAAAAAAAAAAAAAAAAAAAAGAAAAACAAAAAAAAGAAAGAAAAACTTGGTATTTCACCCATGGACAAGTCCACGAACCTGATCAGCTCGGGATTCCATCGAGAAGACGTCCTGGGTATCAGGCCTAACGGCAAACGCGGTGCATGGCACAGGCCTATCGCGGATGGCCGGGAGTCTTCCCCACTAGTAGCAGAAGCACGCATACCAATGTACTCATTAACCGTCCGCAGTTGAGACGAAAGCTAGAAGATTAATAGAAGAATGAGCTCACGTCTCTCGCTCCACCCAGTCTCGAACCTTGGGCCCCTTCGCTAGCTAAGCGAGTGATCTACCACTAGCTAGAGCGCTCCAATGATATATAATAATACTATAATTTTATTGTTTATATATATTATATAGTATACATATAATTATATATTATTACTAAATATAATATATATATAGTATATATATAAATATAGTATAGATTATAAAATATATATAATTTATATAATATAAATATATTATATATTACATATAGATTATATATATTTATCATAATTATATTAATATATAATATATTACTATATATACTATTTACAAAACCCAAACTTATATCTAATCACTAATACACCGAACAAAGGCTAAGGACGAGCATACATTGAATATGCTCGGCAAGTCAATCTATTACTTTCACCTTATCTAGCGCAAACATTGTTTAATATGATACGGTTCGGTTCTGACGCAGACTGAGTCGCATACAGTACGAAATATTTTCATTGCTAACAAAAACAATCAGGAAAGCATTTTACTATTATCCAAACTTTGTATGTGAGTCGCATTATATCCACTTGATCACTGAATAACTGATAGTGATTATTGAATACTCAGAAGACAATCTTGACTATGTGGTACTGTCGTATGTGCCATGATGATCCCCTCCTCCCCCTATTTTTGGTTCCCGAAAAGAGCGAAAATGATCATAAAACCCAATTTTCGGCTTTGATTATTTCTATACAACGACACTGGGGACGAAACGAAACGACACGGAAATTGGGGAAAAGAGAGTTTCCTCACTTCCGAGGTGCGGGCAGAGGGGAGCTAATTTTTTTTTATTTCCGGCCTTTAAAAATTTTTTTTTTGGAAAAAGAGATTATCGGCTTTCGATATTAAGAAAAATATCGAAGATATCGATATAAGTCGCAAGCAAAATAAAAGTCGGCCAAGAAAATAATCGATATATGCGAGCCAAAAATATCACATATTTCGGACTATATCGATTATGTTTTGGCATCCCTAAGCGGAACCAAATATTTCCAAATCACCGTCATTGCATATACAAGATATTTACTTAAACAATATACAAATATGATATAAAATGCTGTAACAATACAATTAATTATTACTACAATTAACACAATATGATTACATTATTACGATGGAAACACACCCCCTTTTAATACCAAACTAGTACCATCTTTAGTAAGAGAGAGAGAACGACAGAGAGAGAGAGAGGAGAGAGCGAGCAGAAGAGACGATGGAGATCATTCTACATTGATCTATCGAGCGATTATGAACGATGCGACCGTAAGCAGTTCGACATCCGAAGTCCGCCGCCCCATTCGACGAGAAGAAGAGAGAGACCGACGAGATCTCGAGAGAAGATAGCTCTTCTCTCGCAGATCTCCTGTCCGAATCGATCGACTCGGTTCTCGTCCCTATGAGCCTCGATGTTGCAGCGCTGTCGTATCACCATCTGTATATCATCCAGTATGGCTGCGAGAGCAAATGGACGATGACGAGTATGAAGTTGATGAGAAGAGATCCCCCGACCAGTTACCGTTCTTGCTAACAAAAGGACAGCCGACTGCGCACATCCCTCGTCTACTCTGCTAGCTCATCAATACTCGTGAGCGTTCTCTCTCTTCCCTCTCTCTCTCTCTCTTCTCTCTCTCTCTCTCTCTCCTCTTCTCTCTCCACTTCCTCTTCCGACTGCACTTGTTCTTGGCACTAACCTTTCTTTTGTTTTTTCTTGTTCCTCTCGCTCTCGCTCTCGTCGTTTGGAAACCGGTAAAAAATCAACCCAAACCATGCAGAAAAATCAAATAACAGATGAAAGACTAAGACGCTCGACACCAGACTCTCTGCTCCTCCTACTAGGATGGTCCGAGGAGGATGATCGAACGAGAGTGAAGTAGTCCCAACTGACCCGCTCCGTTTATCAACTATCGCTCTGAATTCATTATACTTTTATATTCGGCAAGCTGTAACTTACATCCTCTCCACGATCCGTCCTAATTTCATATTGCACTTACCATTATGTAGAAGCAGATGCTCTTCATATTTTCGACACTTAACTTCATGTCTCCAGAAGCTTAAAATAACCAAAAAATCCACTATATTCAATATACATTACCAATAGCAAAATGAAGTAACCAAACAAATTATGTTACAATATATAAGATCTCCAACGTAAATTAAATACGAAATGTGTACCCTATAAGCATATTTATCTAGTGAATATTTAGTTAGATCAAAACGTTAAATATGTTTTAATGCTCAGACAGTACGCTGCAGTTTTTACACAGTCATCGCCCCTGTAGTACCCGTGCAGTCCTGCTTGCCCTCACCTCTATGTGCTGCCGACTCTCTAGCTTTCCTGCTCCACTCCTGTGTTTCCCGTCCACATAACGCTTCAAAGATCTATCACTTGAAGACTCTTCCTATAAGGCAGTCCCTGTCCTGCGATGCCTATCGTTCGTCATCCCACTTACTGCGCCGCGTATCACCCTATCATGAGCATGGTGGATACTTCGACCCACCCAGCGCACTCTGCGCCGCACCATTGTGTCCACTAGACTGGCTCGCTTGTATCGTCTGTACTCCTTCACGTACAACTGCCTCCATCCCGCGTTCCCTGTCACGAGTCTCGCTCACCCATATTTCTACAAGTCTCCTAATATATATCCTGTGGTATCACCCCCTTCTCTAATCCAATCCTCGTCGTACGCTCTCTGGCAACGGTTACTTATATCTTATCTATGTATGATCCTTACACAGTATATAGCGCGTTCTATGGTAATCCCTCGCCTCCCATTACCTATACTCTACAATACACCTTATACCTTTTAAGCCCACCTACTCAAAGGCGCAGCCCAGCCTATCCCCTTACTTTCTACCTACTATCTACCATAGTACTGGCCATCTTCCTCTATCATAATCGCACAGATCTAATTAATGTTTATACAAATTTCTTCCCATTTTAGTATCCTAAATATTTCTTCTATTCATCAGTTAGCCTAATGTACGCTTTACGCTCCTACATACTCTCATAATATCCAATTCATAATAGTAATAATATCATATTACGTATTATCAGGCTACTGGCCGTTTCTTTCTGCATGGAGGAAAAGATAAGTGCACTGATTTTATAATTATATATATTAATATAGATCAGATAGAATATGCCTAATTTTCTCATCATATATTGTCCTATATATAAGATAAATCTTATTTATACCTACTACTAAGTATTATTTTTCCGCTCGTACGATCTATAACTATAGTTTCACTTATTGCATATTATACGATATAACATTTCATTATACCTTTAGATTATAATATTTATTTATATACTATATGTTATTATATATAATATCTACGTGCCCCTCATTATTATAGTATATATATCTTATATATATAGTACTAATATATAAAATAATATCTACTATAGTGTTAAAATATTTTACTATAGCTATATATATATCATACTACATAACATTAAATATTATATAACTATATTATATACTAATATATTAATATTCTATATCTATATTATATATATATGAAATATATAAACCTATATATCTTATATATAATATATAGATATATTTATCTATATCTACTCATACTATTATCATTCTAATGTGAATTATAATATATATTATATAATAATATATATATCGATAATATATATATATAATTTATATGAGGCATAGATAACAATAACTCAAACACCTATGTTGTGATTTTAAAGAAAGTTTTATTATCCTCGCTGTTTAGAGAGCATTGATATTGGTCCCGTGAACGGGTAAGTTAAGTTTTAAACGTCAAACATTAATACCTGGATATAGTCTTAAGTGTAATGCTGGAAAAGTATCGAAGGAATTTAACATAAATTACGTTATAATTATTTACCCTAAATTATAAACTAATCTCTGTGATTTGAAATGTTAGAATTTTTGTATCAACTAATCTACGCTAGTTACCGCTTTGAGAGATCTACCAGATGCGGGAAAATATGATCACAGCTGTGAATCGATCTCTAATATCGACTTTTGGTTAATCGGTAAGTTGACTCTGGTCCGCTGCTTTCTCACCTGTCTCCCAATGTGAGAATGACAGTTCCGGACAATATCAGAGGTTGATCGAACTGAAGTGAAAAATAGATTGGAAGTGTTGTCACGTGAATGTTTCACCTTACGCAAGAGTCCAAAGGGGCTGGCTGGCGACGTTGCTTGCACCTTGTACGTGCAAAGTTCGCTTTTCTCCGCAAAGTTGAACTGCTATAATGAAGGGAAACAACATGATACTTTAATATAATATCAGTGATACGTTTACAGTTTGATTTTTTGTGTATGTTTATAAAAGAATTTTATAGATTTAGCGTAGCTCCTACGATGATATAAAGTTAGTTAAAGTTTTTATGATGAATTATAATTCGCATTGTATTACGTTAATGATTTTATTTGAATAAACAGTTACTATATTATGAAATCTCCGATATTTATGTTTGCTATAGGCATACTTATAGTATATATTATCTCAAAAAGAAAAAAGAACCCAGTGGCAGACAATCTACCCTAAAACACCATCGATTAGTTATCAAAATTAATTTATATATTCTGAATAAATATAATAACTTAAAAAATAGATCTTCTTCTATTCATAGCCATATAATAGATCCATATCCTAATTCAATATATACTATAGATAATTACTGACTACTATATACCCTCTCTAGCGACTAGTAAGTACTTATACATACTAATACCTCTGGATATAATAATATAAAACTACATACCTCTTTAAAAAGTTCTATTAATATTATATATAATAATATATTGTAGTTATATATATTATACAATTTAAAACATTAAAATTTCTTATTATAATTCATATTAACATGCCACACTCTGCGACGGTCATCAAGAGGGCAAAAAAGGTAACGGGACCACCCAATATCTGTAACGCAATTCCTCTGACCTTAGGAGCAGACGTCGTCTTAAAAAAGAGATTCACAGTATTGTGCTGAAGAAGAAGTATCACCGAACAGACCTTGGGGTAAACATTACGCAATCATTGACAGCAAGGCACCCTCTATGCGTTACGATGCGACGAGTGGTGATGAACCGAGTGAGGTCAATTCCTCGAGCACTTGCCGTAAAAAAAATGAGCAGGAAGATAGAGCCAAAATCACGTCGCAGAGAAAGAGGTCAAGATGGTTTGAGATCAGTCTAGTCATAAAGTTTATAGATATATATCCCTACGATTTAGTATGAATATCAAGACATCAAGAATCTCTGATGTATTTGAATTTTCTTGATAAATGACTCGGAGGTTCATGCTATCATATGATATGCTGAAGGATTGATAATTTGTAATAGAAATCAAATGAGGGACTTAATGAAGTCAACGAGCCTTAGGGAAAGGGCATAAATGATAAAAAATTACTCTATAATAGAGTTCAGAAATTCAGCCAGAAAATTCATTCAATCGACAATATGAGGCTTAAATGTCGACAGGCGGCAAGAAAAAGAATTGGCAATCCGCTATTTAAACTGACCCCATCTTGTTTGTTATGTAGACGGTGGAGAAGTATAAATATAATATTACTATATAATGCAAAAATAATTGCAATAAATAATTAGGTTATTAACTACTCGATATATAAATATAATACTATTATTAACTATACTATTACTATTATTAGATAAATTTAATATATTAAAATTCTTATATTAAATATATATACAATATATAGATATAGTATATATATAGTATATATATAGTAATTTATTATATATAATATATATATTAATTACTATAATAATATACTATAAAGCTTGCATATGAAATCTTCAACATCCATTTCCATTTGTTCAATAATTAATATACCATTTGCAATTGACATAACAATGATATCATTCCATTATACTTCTTGTCGCATCATTTGATTCCTTTTATTGATTTTACCTTGACCGGACCATATTTCAAGTAAAAAAGGAGCTTACCTTGCGTTGATTTCCGTATTGCAAGCCCCGAAAAATGTACGAACTTCAGACGCAGATATAAGCCTGTCTCGAATTTTTTTATCGCGCACATGAAAAAGCTTCGCCTTTTTGAACAGAGTAACTACTCGGTCAATTAAAATAGCCTTACTGTCGAGTTTACCAAGGCAGTTTAATTTTCTCTAATATTACTTGAATAATTGTCTGTACAAAAACTATCTCATCATTATTTGTTTTAATTTTGAACGTTTAGTAATTTCCCTATATCTCCATTATAATTATTTTGTAAAAACAGTATATGTCCGTACTCTATATACATATAATTATATTATAATTTACATAAAAATATTCTGTATCATTAAATAAAAAATAATAAACTTAATTTAACAATAATATGATATTAATTTTTATACCTATATATATAGTATATATATGTTATTTAGATAATATAGTTAGTTATATATATATATATATATATATAGTAGTTTAGTCAATAATACCGTATATACTGTCTGTATACAAGATTATAAGTTAAATACCTATAATATATTATTATATAATATATAATGTATTTAGTATAATAGGTATAACAAAGACGCTCGTGGCTGGGCACTCCCTCTACAATTAGCCGCTCGTTCTGCAACGTTCCCCGCTCAGCATCGCACTCAAGAAATAGGAGGTGACATACGAGGTGCGGTCAATCGTCAGAACTTAGCGGATTGCACCGTGCGATCAAAAAAGTTTCACGCTCTTGGATTACATCTGTTAAACTGCCTTTAAATCTAAACTTAAAGTAAATTTACATGCTTCTCATAGTAACGCAATTTAATTTTATTTTAAGTTATTATAACATGTTGCTGATTTTACCGGATTATTGTGTAACTAATGAGTATAAGCTCTGGCTATTTCCCCACCAGAGTTGACAAAACTATATTCATAATACATTTCAATTAAGCTTATTAACTCGTAGAAAGACCGCTCATCTTTGACTTTTAAATTAAATTATTATACACTACATAGTACTAGCAATATATATCACATTCTCGGTAAAAACCAATTATTAAATTATATTATTATTAAAATTAATATATATATATCCATAGGTTAATATTATATATTCTATCCTCTTAGATATAAAAATATATTGTATAATATTATATTATAATATATATCTATATATATAGTATTGATACTATATATATGCTTATTTAATGTATTATATCCATATGGTTAAGTTTAGAACTTTAATATACCTTTATACATATAATATATTATACTATATATTATAATATTAATTACCTACTATATATATTATATATATATAATAACCCTATTACATAATATATTATATATATATTAAATAAGTATAGATATATATAATTTGCGTTTTCCAACAGAATCCGGTATTAATATGACTTTATACAATACTTAATATGATTCTCTCATATAATATATTATATATTCTTTATAATAATATATGATTTATTATATTATATATCGATATATAGGGATATATAGAGATGACGTATATAGTATATATATAGATATAGCTACGCAAGCCCTGGATTACCTCTAGCCTTGACCTAGCATCGCTCTGCAGAGAGACGAGGCTCCTTCATGGATTCTACTAAAGATCTTGACGAAATCGACCCCCCACCCCTTCTATTTGGACCCCGGACGTGTTCAAAATATTTTCACGCAGGGAGGCACAATGTTTAAAATCAAGGTGAGCCTCCTAAATTCCGCAATGGATCCAGCTGAGACAAGTACACTAACACCGACTTCTATCACCAAACATCTTTCCTTTCAGCCATATGCAGAATTGTGAACACCTGTCATTAAATATTACACCTCTCCTAGTCTCTGCGGCGTTAGAGCGAAACTATTTAGTATGGTGGATATTTTGAGGGCAAGAGGTCACCTTAACTGCTTTTATTTGAGCACCTAACTTTGAGTAATCATGATTCTTTCATAGGAAACCACCTCATCTGGAACTATAACAAAGTCCCTAGATTGTAAATATTCATTCAAATTTTTCCGAAAATTATTAAATAATTTCTTGTAGGAGATATACTATTATAGTAATATTTAAATCCTTTGTGACAGTCGACATATAAATCTGCGGAGATACAGTGGAGCCGACCTTGCCATAGCGGATGGTGGATGTCGAATAGGCGGCAGGACCGCTAGCTGGAAACGTTTCCTCCCAAGTTCCGGAGGCGCTAGCGACTACCCTCTAAAATGAGCGCTTAATATACTACTACTACTATATAGTGCCTACAGCTCTAGTCCCATATATAATATTATCTATATATAGATATACATATTAATATATATATACTAAGCTTTAATATATATCTATTATTTACTTATTATAATATATTATATATTATATATAAAAGAAATATTTTATTAAATACTAAAGTATATATTGATATTTATATATACTATTTATATATGTAATATTTTTTAATATATATATATATTATTATTATATAATAACTATACATATATATATAA